>JAGFZM010000901.1:144766-172807 GCA_017657215.1 Limnothrissa miodon
CGGAGGATAGCTCCCTCCTCCCCCTCCCTCCCATGTCTCCTGAAAGATTCACGCGCACTAACCCCCACCCAACCCCTCCTCCAAATCCTTCTTGTCATTTATTGGCTGGAAAAATGTTTGTTATGTTTCATTTCGTTTGTTATGCTAGGTTTGCCCACTGTGTTTTTTAGCCGTTTGTGGAGCCTGGGCTATCTACAGAGACCGCGTTTTTATACAGTGTGTTCAGGGGACAGGCAGCTAGCAGATTGTGAGGAGATGTTTGCTGTATGTAACAACAAATGTTTTAGTCCTAAAAACGTGTCACATCGCTTAGAGCACCTTTAATCCTCATAAATTTCTACATTGGATTCCAATGCTCTGATATCTGATTAAAAGTAAAAGCCCGTCTCCCATTGGTCTCCATGTAGCTTCACATAATTGCTCCCACAGTCCGTATCCAGACCATGTGCTGGGTGAAGCAGGAGAGCAGGAGCTATGAGACACATCTCATCTAGGCCAGTGTTGGACTCCAGAGAGACTTATCATACTGTAGCCTACATTAACAAGAATATAGGCAGCTGTGGAAAGAGACTCAGCCTATTTGGCAACATTAACACAGGGTATGTTTTTCTGATTGTGTGTCTAGGTGTGTGTGTGTGGGCATGCTTGTAGTGTGTGTGTGTGTGTGTGTGTGTGTGTGTAGCTGAAGCATCTGCCGGGGAGTGGAAAGGTCTTTGGCTATGTACAGTACCTGTGTGTGTAGTGCAGTGTCAACACTTTTCACCCTCCTTAGAGTGTCTTAAAGGCACCAAAAGGAGAATGGTATCCAATCTCAAAAGGATTGCAGCTTGTCTGAAGTCATTTGTAATATTGCCAGATATTAAGGTTTTGCCCCCCTGCCCTTCCGTATAAATGAGACAGCCATTTATTACGTGCAGGGGAGGTGACGGAGGGTTGGTTGGTCAGTCGGTTGTCATATCAACTGTGACACCGGTAGCTTTCCACCATTGCCGGGAGTTATTGCGTTGGTAATATTCTGAAGGTGACCTCAGTTCTGTTCTTTTCATGCTGTGAGAATGAGAAAGAGAAAGGGGGGGTTTGGAGGGGAGGGGTGAAGTGATTCAAGTGCTGTCATTTCATTTTTAGTCTGATCTTTGCTGAAGCTTTCTCCATGTCCATTTATGATGTGTACACCAAAAGTAGGTGGATTTGGGTGGACAGTATGTGTCTGTTGTGTGTATATGTGTGTGGGTGGTATTTGTGGTATACTGTTTCTGAAAAATGTCCTTTAATTACTTAGAAACTGGTCATGAATGATAAATCTTGTTTGATTAATTGCCATGAATAGAACAGATGGATCTCAATCATCTGAATCATACTCCCCTTATCTCTCTGTCACTTATTTCCTATCTTCTCTTCACTGCCCTAAACAGTCCAAGGATTTTACAACACAAACTTCACACAAGCATGTTTTTCCACAGGCTGAAAGCTAGAAAAAGGCTTTGTTGAAAGTCACTGCTGTAAGTCATTGCATGTGCCTCTGTTGTCCTGACACAATGGACTACTTCTAATCTATCTTAGTAATATTAGTTGTGGACCAAGCTAAATGAAAGCATTCTGAACCAGCATCTAGTTGGTTCTGAGTTGGAGCCGGTTTCCCTGGGCTAGAGAGTGTTTTATTAGAGTAAAAAAGATTTGCCACTAGCTTTCGACTAGAACTGCATTATTGGAAAAGTGACATTAGTCCCACTGACAGTATTGATGAACATGCAGTAGGCTGCCCAGAGATGCTTGATGGGTTGTAATTACAGGCTTGAATAAAAACAGAACTTCACCTATGGAATGTGTCACACATGATTTTCTCACTGTCGGCTGGGTGCCAAGGAAACAAAAGCATATATGCAGACTGTAGAGATTATAAGTGTGTGTGTGATATATATATATATATAGAGAGAGAGAGAGAACGAGAAAAGGAAGTGGTGGTTTTGACTGCTGCTTTATGCATTATCAAGTCAAACATCTCATGCTGAGCTCACATTGACTGCTTGGGCACATGGAAAAAACACATGGGACTGAGCATCACATGGAACTGACTGAGCATCATTCTCTTTCACACATCTCTGAGGAACAGGAACACAACACTGACAAAGAGAGACCGGAGGGAGATAATATGGAGAGTATGTTTGATAGAAAGGAAAAGCAATTTTTTCAGACAACTGGCAGCCCTCCTGTTGAGACCTTTTTGAGAAGTAAAGCACCCTGTCACAGACTGGCTGCCAACTTGAGCAGATACGGTACAACAGTCAATGCATTTGTCCCCCACAGAAAATAGAAGCCCAATCAGAAGTTTTATAAACGTTGCTCAAACTATGAACTGATATCTGTCCTGTTGAATGTTGCGAAAAGGCAGTGTGCTGTAATCTAGTTTTACTTCATATCTGTAGTTCTATACTGAACTTGGCTAGTTGTTTTTTTTTTGTTGTTGTTGATTTCATTCCTTGCCTGCCATTCTCATAATGAATAAATGGATAGTGATGGCAGTGTTTAAAATGACTAAAATTCAGTCTGTATATATCCTGTGTAACATGGCTTCAGCCAATCACTGCATTGTGTGTGCTCAGTAGTTCTGCACCTGTTGCAGAACTACTGTCTTGTTCCATAAGACAGGTGCACGATAGCTTAAAGCTCTTCCTCCTATTGTGGATTTACATTTTCTAAGAATTACAAGGTTGCCAGCATTCTGTGACCTTAGGGGTCTGGAAGGGTGGTAGGGAACAAGTAAGTCTTTAAAAGGATAGTTCGGTTTTGAACACATTGAGCCCCTTTCACGGGTTGTCTAAAATACAATAAAGTGGTTGACATTGAAATTTTGATGATTCCTTTTGTCTCGGCTATTTGGGAAATGTGGAATCGCCTCTGCCTGCCTTCAAAATGGCTAGCAATGGGCATGTGTTGTTTCTATCCTTAAAACACTAGTTTTAAAAAAGTGCTACTCACGAAGTGGTTAGTGGTGCTCAATGATGTTCCAAAACATGTATTGTAGCGAAATAAAGCTTCCGTCATGTTTTATTTGGCACTTTGTTTATATGAAGGAGCAAATAGATTCCTATGGGACTTACAAAATGGCAAATAAAACATGACAGAAACTGTATTTTGCTACGATACATCGGTTGGAACATCAGCAAATGCGACTAATCACTCCATGAGTAGCACTTTTTTAAAACCAGTGTTTAAAGGATAGAAACGACACATGCCCATTGCTAGCCATTTTAAAGGCAGGCAGAGGCGATTCTATATTTCCCAAATAGCCGAGACAGGAGCAATCATCAAGATTTTGGTGTCAACCACTTTATTTCATTTTAGACAACCTGTGAAAGGGGCTCAATGTGTTAAAAACCGAACTATCCCTTTAATATATGCTGGAGCAAGGACATTAAGAGCTTTAAATGTTAGGAGGAGTATTTTAATATCCATTCAGCTTTGAACAGGAAGCCAATGTAAGGAAGCAAGGATAGGTGAGATATGTTCATATTTTTTGGTCCTAGTGAGTGCTTGCACTGCAGCGTTTTGTATTAGCTGTAGGTTTTTGATGCAGGTAGTACCACATCCAGAGAATACAGAGAATATTACAATAATCAAGTCTAGAGGTAACAAATGCATGTATTAGTTTTTTCCCCCCGCATCCTCAAAGTACAGGAATTTTCTAACCTTAGCAATATAGAGCAATTAGAGATATATTTTACATAGCTATTTAGAGAAAGGTCCTGATCAATTTATACCCGAAGGTTTTTAGCTTTTTGTGTTAAAGGTGCTCTATGAGATGTTGCAGGATTTTAGGATGTTGTTGCCGATTGGTTTGTTGTTGTTTGTTATGTTTAAGTGCACATCTCCCTATTACTAGCGTTTGTTTGAATAAACCACTCAGGGCAGAAAGCTAGCCGATCAAGGGGAGATGCCTACGATTTAAGATAAAAATGAAACCATGCCAAAATCCTGCAACATCTCATAGAGCACCTTTAAGTGTGAGTGAAAGGCCACTTCACTCACATCAGTTCTGATGATGGGGTACAGTGTTGATCAGGTTTTTCTTGTCAGAGTTTAAGCAAAGGAAATTATTAGTCAACCAGTTTTTGATATACTCGAGGCAGGCAACACGTTTTGTTACTGGTGTACAGTCATTAGGCTTCATGGAAAGGTATAGTTGGATGTCATCTCTATGAGAGTCGAAGGTAATGCCATGTTTTCTAATAACAGATAACAGGTATATATAAGGAGAATAGCAGAGGCCCAGGTACTCAGCCTTGGAGTACACCATACATAGGCCCTGTTCCATTTCTTTCACTTCACATTGTTTTTGGGCCTAGCACTCGGTTTTGCGTGTTCACGTGTGAAGACCTAGGGGAAGTGCCATTCAAACCTTGAAATGATCTCTTCAAAACGAAATCAGCTAAGGGGCTGACTTCCCAACAAAGTAAGAGATGAGTGTCCCACAATACTTTGCGAACTGAATGAACAAAAAGAAAGATGGCATCCACCTCTGGCAAAGAACTGCACAAATGTACATGTAAGTATATTTTTACAATTAAGCATGCGTTTTTTTTCTTTAAATATGTTAGGTTATCTTAGTTAGACGCAGAGTTGAAAGTAGTTTTCATTTCTTGGCGGTACTACAATCTTCTAATCATGTTACAGTTTTATATCTCTTTCAGAAATGTTTAAATCCCTAGTAGGCAGGCAAACTTCAGGCAGGCAAACTTCAGATTTAAGTACGTCACATGACCACCGTTAGGTTGGAGGCAACTAATTTAACAATGCCTTCCTGTGAGTAAGGTCAAGGGAATCGTGACATCTGTAATTACTGCTCAGGCCGCCTGTAGATGCCCCCAAATATGTTCGTGTGACTCGTAAACGGCAAAGCGTTCTGCTATTATTTTTATGTTGACACCAATATTTGTTCCATAACACATTTTGGGCTATCAGTGTGTAGCAACGTTAGCTATGTGTAGCGTTCAGCTAACCTCAGTTGGAACTGTTAATTTTCTAACCTACAGTGTTCTATTTGTCTTGATAACATTCGTTTACTATATTAAACACAATCGGACACGATTACACACAAACTGCGGCCCATAGACCCTTTAATTAAACAAATACGTTTTTATGTAGAAAACTCTGGCGGCGCCATACTGTTCAAGTTCCATACTGTCAAGACACACAGTTGTCTGATTGGTTGCTGCCCAGCACAAATTTGCATAAAGTTGAAGATTCGCCAACTCGAATTCGCCTGCCTTGGCAATTCACCCACAACCCGGCGAAATTCGCCCCCCATTCATTTTCAATGAGAGGTGGGCAAAATTTGCGCACAGTGGAAACGCACCATTATACTTCCGTAAAAAGCTGTATGTTTCTACTAACTATTCGAAAATGCTTTCAGCTAAATAAATTTTTTTTCTTCTTGTCGAGTAGTGAATAGCGGACATTCGTTTGGAGCACAATATTTGAGTAAGTACTGACAAAAACAGTGGAAGAAATGTCGGTGGCAAGATGGCAGAGGGCATGGGTGAAGGATATGACGATTTCGATTTCCGGAGGGGTGTGTTTAGCACATGACTGGCTTGTGCCAGTGTGCGTTTGACCTGGACGTACGGAACTCTGCTGTACCCCTACCGTGCGGGTGTACGGGATCCTGCTCGAAAAGCAGAGTTCCGTACAAAGCGTCACTTCTCAAAAAAACGTCTTTTTTTACACGCTATACCGTTTTAACATTCACTGGATGGACTTCATTCGACCCCAAACACCCTTGACATTAAAGTTATGGCATTGCTTAAGGTAGTAAACATTATACCATCATGTAAATACACTTTGAATGCGTAAACGTTCGTAAAACGGTGCGGAACTTGGTTCCTTCACGTTATCGTCAAGGTATTGCTGATTAAGCTTAACTTTGGGCTTGCTTACGTTATATGTGCTGGAGGTGCACGTATCTTAACTTAGTTAGCCACGTTTACCTAGCATGAAAATGCATTTCAGGATGTCTCTAAAGGCGCATTTCTGCGTTTGCCCTCTCATTTTCACATAAGTGTTGTATTTCGTCAGTCCTCAGGTTCATAAGCCATGGCTGGCATCCTGTAAAATCAAAAGAATAAATCTTAGTTAGGTTGATTACCCCCTCATATTCATATCACATTATGTACAGAATTTTTATATTATATAATTAAAATAATAATTATATTATATCATTAAACTTCTATACATGTCATGTAGTAGTTTTGAGTAGGGCTGGATTTGAGTAGGGCATCTAAATGGCTAGCTACGGCCCTGCAACTAATTATCGCTATATCAAAAGAGCCGTATCTATATGACAGCAGCTCAAAAACATACAAACACAAGAACAGAAGGCATAATTGGTAATTCTGGTAAGTACGGTTTAAGTTATGTTTTTTTTTTTTTTTTTTTTTAGCCTAGCTGAAGTTATTTACCGCTTTAGACCGGCAATGCTTATCTTAAAATGAAGTCTTCTGTGCATGCATTACTTTCTTTTGTTTATGTGTTTATCTAATATCTATGTAATATTCAGTTGATTATGTGTACCAAAATGTTAAATTGGCCACGCAAATGTTGCTAAAGAAACAGCTATCTAGGCACCATACCATTTTATGAGTGGAGGCAGAGCAACCATGACCATTTTCCTAATAATTTATTTAATGAGGTCATACCATTGAACCGACCTTAAACACTTCCCATAAAAGCAAATACAGTACATTGCAAATAACGTTACATATTTTCAAAACTGATTTAGACTGTAAATTGGCCTTTAGTGTTAGGCGATGTCCCCTAATTTTGACCATCACGATGTTTACAGTAAAACATCGTGATGGACGATGATATTGTGCGTAAAAGGACATTTATGGCCAAAGCAATTTGTCTTTTAAATTAACCAGACTAAAGTTATTTGATGTTTGTGGAAGTATGCTCTTTCCTTGTGAAAACGCATAGTTGCAACAGTTATCCTATATTTTCTACAGGGAACTCATTAGCCGATTGAAACAGGTTATCCGATCAGATATTCTTACCCTAACGCTAAACTAGCAAGTCATGCCGTCAATTACAAGACTGTTTTTTAATGTTCGTTGCTCTGCTGCACCAGATGTAGCCAGTTCGATTGAGTACATCTTAAGCTAACATTAATTGTTAAAGTTACGGCAGATGTGGCTTTGACTGACCCATATTGATAACGTATCTGGTGTAGCCTGTTAGGAGGATAAGGAGGGAGAGAAGCGATGAGACGCTTGTTTAGTTTGAGGAGGCGGTAGTTCTAATAACCTAATAAAGCAAGACGTTGATTATGTTTACCTTATCTGTCACCATTGAAGATCCTGAAATGTAGTTTTTGGTCCCACATAGGCTACTCGTCACACAGTCGTCTTAACTGTAGCCTGTAGACTTTAGCGTGACTTTAGCGTAACTTAGCCCACTTACCCCAAATGTAAGCTCTCGAACCCTACAAACATGGCGCCGAATGTTTTTTATTGGTTTATTAATTTCAATCAATTTTGAGAGTTTAACATTTATAGACCAACCATCGGTTATACAGTCACTGTTAACACCCTTAACTTAGTTTACAGAGCAGTCTGCAACAGAGCTCCTTACAAAGTTTAAGTCTAGCCTAGCCTAGGTGTGTCTGATAGGGAGGTGGGCATGGCATCACGATGATGGCTCTCCATCATGATGTGGTCAGCCAATCACGATAGACGATGATCCATCGGCACAACCCTATTGGCCTTGTCTTGCTTGCTGGTAATGCATTGAATGTATGTTGGTGCCCTAGATAGCAGTTTCTACAGCTCAAACATTTGCATGGGTTTAACATTTTTGCCATCCAACTTAAACCCTGACCACGCATGCCTGTAATTGTGAGCTAAAACCAAACACAAAGAATTCTGGTAATGGCTAAAGATGTTTTCTACTGCTTTTAGATTGGCAAACTTCCATACATACTATGGCATATTAGCCTCGCCCTCGCCAGCACCGCCCTGTACTTTCATTTCATGTCGTACAGAGGGTCTGGAACCGCTGTATTGAGAATCATTCTCTCATTAGAGATGTGGTTTCTGCTGAAGTTTAAACAGATTGGATCTGCCTTACCCAATCGCTAACGCCTGGTCGTGACGTATGCAACGCAACGACTTGTGAAGGATAACAATAGGCTTAACTTCCCTACCATTTAGCCTAGCCACTTCCTTGGAAACTAACGGAGCAAGCTGGAAACTCAAAATTTTCCCAAACCCTGTGGGTAGTATGGCCACGACATCTTTTCCACAGATAAAATTAAATAAAAATTGTTCTTGTTCCGAAGCGTTCCCACAACAGACTGAATAGTCTCCCGTACTACCCTCGCTGCCGCCATTGTTATTGTGCACAATGCGCAGCCAGACAACGTAGCGCAGAAAACCGACGTCACCGATCACTAGAACATTCCCCCTTTTCGCTGATTGGGTAGGAAGAATGCTTTCCTAGCACCAGAGAATTTTCAATATGGGGAGAATGTTCACTCTCAGAATCCTTCCGGGTGGTACTGCAACGAGAACGAGCTCGCGAGCAAGTGATGAATGAATGGGTGGCAATGGAGCTGCAACCCCCAATACCACATTTGTCTTTATATAATTTTTTCTCCTAAAATGGCATTAATGCATGCGATGCAGGATAACTTGACTTGACAATTAGTTGACCAATACAATTTTTTATGTGTTGTTATTCCTTAAAACCCTTTTAAAGTTTACATGTCACGTGACACAAAAGCGAACCACTTTACAGCAATCGCTACTTTCTGCCTCTATGACAGTCGGCAGCTGGTGCCTGGTTCAGCTTCATGACGGTCGTATTCGGTCGCGATTTCTCGCTGACCAACCAGCATCCATGAGCTAAATGCTAGCATGTTACACGGAAAGCGGCCCATTCTATGAAAAGCAGAAAGGACATGAGTGACTTTTTATTTCATTTCTAGTGGAAAATCTATACTCAGGTAGCTACTACCACAACGTATATTAAGAAATTAAGTTGTCAACTGTGACAACAACGAGTTTTAGCCGCTTAGCTCCATAGACCACAATTCATTTTTCACTTGCTCAACAGCAAAACTAGCGGAATTTCAACAGATTGCATGCAAAATCCGGTACAATGGAGTTAATAGAGAGTGGACCGGCTCCCCGTAGACGGGCTCTGCTAGCACCTACAGTTTTCAATTACAGCGGTTCCAGACCCTCGGTACGAAATGAAATGAAAGCACAGGACGGGGCTGGCGAGGGCGAGGCTAATGGCATACCACCAGTTCACAATCTCCATGTATAGCATGAAAAACAAACTAATTGGCAGAGGGGTAAACATGGGAAACTATTTGCACATCCCCGACAATTTCCCCATTGTGCGAAAATAAGTAGAAGTCAAATTCATAGTCAGTTTTATTGTCAATTTCATTACATGTACTGACCATACAAAGGAATCGAAATTATGTTTCTCACTGCCCCAACAGACAACACAGGACAGAACAACTTAAAAGTGCACAAGCACAACATAAATTATGTACTAACAAAAATATATTCTAACTACTGGAGATACAGTAGACAGACAAGACAGGATAAACAAAACTAGTGCACATGTACAACAGAAAACATATCCTAACCACTATAGTAACAGTAGGCCTATGTAAAGTGCATGTGAAGTAAGACATATGCTTTTTTCTGCTGGTATTTAAATAAAACTGGTACTTAAAAAAAGGCTTGAAATGTGTCTATGGGGTAATGGTTTTACAGTGCCAAGACAAAGAATAGCAGCAGTGATACATAAAAGTAGCAGCAGGTTGTGCAAAGTCTTGAGTATGAGTGGGATAATGTGCGCATGTGAGGCTGCGTACAGTTGCGCATTGCGGCCTCATTTGAACTTTAAATGTCTCCTTCCAAAATAAACCGTTTAAGACTTGATGTTTTTACATTACCATAGGTCAGCCCAAGTTGTACTTCTATGCTCAACTTCAAAATGCTCTCCTACCCCTGTAGTCTATATTCGCCTGTGATAGAAAACTGCCGGGAAAAACGAGCGAATCGGAAAAGCTGTACAAATGTACGTCAATTTGAACATTAGCTATGCAGTTAACCCGCCCTCAAGAAACGTTAGGCTGCCTGCAGACAGACCCACTAGATGGAGTGTCACAGTGTTGTTAGCCAATCAGAGGCGATACATTTGCATATCATTAATATTCATAAGAATCCTTTCGAGCTATCCCTGCTCTCATTTTCACCTAACTAAAATAGCTTGAAACAAGACAACCACAGCATATTTTTTGTCGAAACCAACTCTTATGACATTATTTTAGATAAGAAACCACGACAAAATTAATGAAAATACGATGGAATGAGATCTTTAAGCCTGACACTACTTTTTTTTATTTTGATTTCTTTTTACAGTGGCCTAACTATAAGCAATTCTTGTTTTAAATAGTTTTGCAAAATAAAGACCTGTTGGACTATATTGGAATCATTGGAATTTTAATTGTTAAGGTAAATTACTCATTAATAAAATATGAAGAGCGCTCCACTTTAGAACAAGGAGCATATTCTCTCTTATACAGCAATAAATCTTATTTATTAGTCTAGTATTAACAGTTACAGGACTGCATTTAATTCCACAAGAACAACGCATCCTTTTAGGTGTTGTTAATGGAGAATATTTGTTCTTGTGGTACTGCGACATAATAAGGCCAGAATTATGCTTTGCCTGTTATGATCATAATTTATGTTCCGTTGCCTTCTAATTCACCAGCAATAATCAGTAGTTACTAAGTTATATCTGGAAAAGTCTTAGTTATTGGCCTGTTAAGGGTGGAATATGGTCATGCTTTGTAAAGTATGAATTCATAAGTGATACCTGCTAGTTAAGGGCTAACATGCTACTAACAACTATGTTAGTCACTGGCTACTTAATAATGAATATGGGTGTGTTAATTTAAAGTGTTACCAAAAAAAATGTATATATATATTCACACACACACACACACACACAGTAAACTGTTCTGCTCCAGCTTTTCTATTTCGAGCTTCACTTTTTTTCCATCTCTATTTCTGCTGTCCCCCTTCGGTTAAGATTGAAATCAGTAATATCTTTGTCTGTCTTTCATAGGCCTTCCAGTGTCTTCCGTGAGAAAGTTAGAACACGGGGTCAATTGGTCTAAAGGTGCTGTCCTTAACTGGTTATTACTTTCAGCGATGCTTGTAGACATCTAAGCACACAATGTTGTGACAGAATAATGACGCGGTTGTTATTGGTAGCCTACTTATTGAAAGTGTAGCCTACTTTAAGCTCGAACAGCTGAGGTAAAACTGAAACTCCTTACTTCAGTGTGTGCAAATTATAATGTGCTTATTTATTTTCTCGTCTTTATTCTGATTATAAACTCAACAAAAATATAAATGCAACACCTTTGTTTCTGCTCCGATTTTTCATGAGATGGACTTAAAGATCTAAAATTCATTCCAGATACACAATATTACCATTTCTCATCCCACCTCACAGGTGTGCCACATCAAGATGCTGATCTGACATCATGAGCAGTGCACAGGTGTACCTTATACTGCCCACAATAAAAGGCCACCCTGGAATGTGCAGTTTTGTCTCACAACAAAATGCCACAGATGTTACAAGCATTGAGGGAGCGTGCAATTGGCATGCTGACACCAGGAATGTCAACCAGATCTGTTGCTCGTGCATTGAATGTTCATTTCTCAACCATAAGCCATCTCCAAGGCGTTTCAGAGAATATGGCAGTACATCCAACCGGCTTCACAACCGCAGACCACATGTAACCACACCAGCCCAGGACCTCCACATCCAGCAGGTTCACCTCCAAGATCATCTGAGACCAGCCACTCAGACAGCTGCTGAAACAATTGGTTTGCATAACCAAACAATTTCTGCACAAACTGTCAGAAACCGTCTCAGGGAAGCTCAACTGCATGCTCGTCGTCCTCATCGGGGTCTTGACCTGACTTCAGCTCGTCGCCGTAACAGACTTGAGTGGGCAAATGCTCACATTCAATGGCTCCTGGCACATTGGAGAGGTGTTCTTTTCATGGATGAATCTCGGTTTACATTGTTCAGGGCAGATGGCAGACAGCGTGTGTAGCGTCGTGTGGGTGAGCGCTTTGCTGATGTCAATGTTGTGGATCGAGTGGCCCATGGTGGTGGTGGGGTTATGATATGGGCAGGCATCTGTTATAGATGAAGAACACAGGTGCATTTTATTGATGCCATTTTGAATGCACAGAGATACCGTGATGAGATCCTGAGGCCCATTGTTGTGCCATACATCCATGAACACCCTCATGTTTCAGCAAGATAATTCACGGCCCCATGTTGCAAGGATCTGTACACAGTTCTTGGAAGCTGAAAATGTCCCAGTTCTTGCATGGCCAGCATACTCACCGGCCAGCATACGCACCCGTTGAGCATGTTTGGGATGTGCTTGACCGGCGTATACGACAGCGTGTACCAGTTCCCACTAATATCCAACAACTTCGCACAGCCATTGAAGAGGAGTGGACCAACATTCCACAGGCCACAATTGACAATCTCTATTCGAAGAAGATGTGTTGCACTGCAAGAGGCAAATGGTACTGACCAATAAAGCAAAAAACTGCACATTCCAGGGTGGCCTTTTAATGAGGGCAGTATAAGGTACACCTGTGCATCACTCATGTCAGATCAGAATTGTGATGAGGCACACATGTGAGGTGGGATGGATTATCTCAGCAAAGCAGAAGTGCTCACTATCACATATTTAGACTGATTAGTGAACAATGTTTGAAAGAAATGGTAATATTGTGTATTTAATGAATTTTAGATCTTTAAGTCCATCTCGTGAAAAATCAGAGCAGAAACAAAGGTGTTGCGTTTATATTTTTGTTGAGTGTAGAAGACTCTGTGCTCCTTGATATCACTCCGCCAACCCTGAAGCTACAACTGAAGCGGAAGTTTATGTGTTGTTGTGATGTATCTGAAAAAAAAAATAGTTCCGGAAGTGACAAATAAAACATGACAGAATCTCGGTGAGTAATACTTTTTTAATTTTTAATTTCGGGGTCAACCACTTTATTGCATTTTAGACAACCTGTGAAAGGGGCTCAAAGTGTTAAAAACCGAACTATACCTTTAAGCCCCATTGGTGCCCGGCGTAACAATCAAGTTGGACTTAGAATATTGAGTTTTGACCAAAATAGCAAGGCCAGGCGAACGCCCTGTTGGTACAACCAGCCCCAAGGCAAGAATCAGCCAGACCCTGTGATCTCACATATTGGGTGATGAGGGATGTGGTCTACAGTTCACACCCACAGACCAGGAGATATTCCCATCTCCTGATTTTCCCATCTCCAGTTGGAACTGATGAAGCTTTCTGGATAGAAAGTGAAATGTCTTCAAGTTCCAAAACAGGCACAGTTGCTAAACACATGACTACCAATAAGAATCTTCACAGACCTATTTGATCATCAAACATTAATTGACTGAAAACAACAGAATCTGAACTGAGTGATCCTTTTGCAGGTAATTATATGAATCATAAACAGTGATGTGCTTTGTAACAACAGCTGAGACAAATATATTAACAAAAGGACTAGGTAATGTCTTACTACATGTAACTCTTCTCGGTTTTATTTATTTTATTTTAGCCTTTTGCTTAATTTATTTCTCTTATCTCCCAATTCCTTTCTTTCTTTTCTGCTCATGACTTTTCTCACAGGGCAAGAAGAGCAAGGTCTTATTCATGCATGAGTTAATTTAATTAATCTCTCCTCTCCTCTGCCACACAGGTGGAATAATGTCTCAGCTCTGGTGGGAGAAATTGCACATACTGAAAGAGGTGCAGGATCAACCTACCCCCAACCCCCAGACCCGCTTCTGCATGGGTACAAATACAATTGTGCACATGAGCAAACACTGACACAAACACTCCTCTTCTTCCCATTCAGTCTCAAAGACCTGACTTTACACAGGAAAATAGTCTTTTTTCAGCCACCGTGGGAGTAAATAATAAGCATTGTTGCGCTCGCTTTCAGAGAGGGCTCATTTGCAGGAGAACTCGTGTTTACACAAACATCTGCAAACAGATGGACAGTGGCTGAGCTTTCGTTTCATCTCCGCTATCCTAGCTTGCTTTGCTAATGAGCCTGTGTTTAGATTGCATTTAGGCTGGTCAACTGGCATGACACCAGGATTTGCCAGCATGCCAGTGCATGGCTACATGCCTCCACCACTGCACGAGAAGGAGTTATAGAAAGAAAATAGAAGGATGGATTATGTAATTGTGTTACCGCGGGCGTTACCAGGGTTCAGGGATCACCCACGCACCAAAAAGAAATATCAGATGGCAGCTCTGGTTTTGCATTAAGCCTGTACCGGATATGGCAAGTATCTGGACCGTATCTGAGAAAAAAAATGGGACAAACAGGAGATACTGACACATGACACTGACTACTACGCTGGGGTGTGAAAAGCCAGAACATTATCAAGTAGGATAATAATGTGCCTTTGAACATGTGCGTGTGTGTTTCTGTTCACCTAGTCACATACTGCCATTAGATTAACACTGGAAGCCGAATTCACTAAACAACTAGGAAATCATATCTCCTCCTATGACACATCTCTTTGTCTTCACATAGACTTACTAAAGATAGAGACAGAAGAAGGGAGAGAAACTCTCTCAGTCCATCTCCACAGGATTCAGTTGACATCACAAAAGCCCCTCTTAACAACCCCCCTCTCCACCCCCGCCCCAAACAGCCCCCCAATACCCCCAATTTGATCCATGTGTGTTCTCCCTCTTTGCAGGAGGTTGGTGGACTGGGGTGATCTGAGGATGATGGGAGAAGCAAGAATGCATTCCCTATCCTTCTACAAAGAGCCTACATCTCCTCACCACCTAGGCAAGACAAGCTTGCTCTCACAATAGTTCAACAAAACTAAAACATGGCCCAAAGAGAAGTTAAGAATGTATATTTCTCTATCTCATCTTTTATGCATCTCCAACATTCCACACACATGTTCTGTGATGCACATGAGTGAGTGAGTAAGTAGGCGGGCTAAAGGTATGCAGCCATCCACCCACCTGGAAGTCCTGATGGAATGAGCTCCTACAGTAGTTGCTTATGAGCCTATGTATACTGTGGAGGAGATAGTCAAGTAAAAGATAGAAAATACTGTGCAGCAGCAGCAGGAAATACACATGATAGTTCCCATTAGACACGTCATGAAATCAGAGCAAAGGTGAAACTAGGCTTCCTGTCTAGACACTGACAAGGGCATGGCACCGAACAGGCTTCCCGTTTGTTTGAGCCAGGGCACAGGCCACAATCCCACTGGAGTCAGTAACCATGTTCCTCTCTAAGTGTGGGGGGGGTGGGGGGTGATTGTCTGTATGTGTGGTGGGGGAACAGAAAGAGCAGAGAGGTGGAAGTGGTTGATATGAGGGAGAAATAAGAAATAGAGAGGATCAAATGGTGAGCAATAGCGAGAATTGAGAAGACACAGCGGAGAGAAAGAGAGCATAATAGAAGAATAAGAAAGAGAAATAATAATGGTGAAAGAGGGATAGAAGATTGGAGCGATAGAGGGAGGGAGGAATAGTGAGATTAATGATGGGCAATAGAGAGATTGTGAAGGAAAGATGATTAATAAGGACATGCAATGAGAGAATAAGCACTGGGGGGAAAGGGAACCAGAGAGAACAAGAGTTAAAGAAAGGAGAGGAGTGGATGGGGTGAATGAGTTTAGCTCCTACTGGCGACCTTAAATCCACTCAGGAAGTCTGAGAGCCAAACTGAGATATTGCTCTCCTACATTAGTCGCTCCTACACGCACACACACACACAGATCACTGTGCTAAAGTAATAAATGCCGCTCAAACATGCCCCTAATACGTGCAAAGGAGTGGCACCTAGAAATGATTTCATGGAATCAGAGGAGTAGAACACAGAAGCAATAATGGCAGCTGGGGCAAGAGGAAGATGAATCGGGTTCATTTCCTGTGTGATGACATTCATATGACACACACAAACATGCACACACACAAAACAAATGTGACTTCATATGCACAGATATTCAGACACACATACACACGTGCACAAACATACACACAGGCAAACATACATGTACACATATACGCCCATACAGACCCACATATGTCAAATCTGTAAAGGGTTTAACGCTTTATCCATCCATCACTCCCTGGGAGGGTGGGATTTGTCAGGGGTTTACTCTGTCACAACACATAGATGAAGAGCTAGAGAAGTCTAAGGGCTGCTTGTTTGATCCAGTAGGGAAAGTGTGGGTGGGGGGACATGGTCATTGCTCTCCTATACTCACATCTACAGCTGAACCCTTGAGCTAATCCCTGAATTGTCCCTGGATGCCAGTGTAGAAGGTAGCTTACTGCACCCGGTTAGTGTACCTCACCTCGTACTGTATGTGTTCACTGTGTGTTTTGTATTTCATTCATGGATGACTGGGATATATGCAGAGACCAGTATATATTATACCATCCTCTGAGGTAGCCAAGATCTTTCCTCTGCCTCTGTCTATGGGTAGTAGAATAAAAACTAACTAGTAAATAAAGCAATAGTTTAAACAGGGTGTTCAAAGTTAGCGCTTTAATAGTGCACTAACAACCTCACTATCTCAAAAAAAAAATGTTGCCACTATTGCAGGTTATTAGGTATTATTACATATTGGCTTATCTTGGTAAGGAACAATGCATTTTTGCAGGTCATGCAAAATATGGTTAGTTATGATGTCAACATTGTGGTAAATTGCACCATTTCAACTTGTCGAATTAACCCACAGCATGGCCACGCCTGCATGTGCGATGTGCGAAGTTTACTTTTACTTATTCAGAAATACGTCCCTTAGCTAGAGTGTGTGCACTCAATTGCTCTGGCGCGCATTGCATTTAGCTAAGTCAGTTCTTTCATTGTGATCCAAACAGTGGTGAAGGTAGAAGTACATCCAAGCACATCCCGTGGCCAAGCATTTCCTGTTTACTTGAGTTAGCCGACTAGCTAGCATTTTCCATAGGCATTTATTTGAGTGCAATTTAAACAGGCATTTTTCCACTAGTTTGTGATAAATTGCACTGTGCAAGAAAGCTAAATCAGGAAAAAAAAAGGAAAAAATAATAATGGAAATCAACTATTGTCAAAATGATTTCCCAAGAATGATGAGCACAAATGTGAAATGGCAACATTTTATGAAATCCATTGGGTGAAAATTACCTGAATACTTTGTCAATTTCAGTACTGACCCGTGACACACACACATACACACACAGACAGAGAGAGAGAGAGAGAACCTAGAATGAACAGCAGAGAAGATTCAATGAAGTGCAGAGTGCAAACAAAAAGATAATGAGCCACAAGCTGCATGGAACTGCACCCGCTGAGAACACCTCAAAATTGATTCACCTGAGATAGGAAGGGAGACAGACAGAGAGAGGGAGATAAAGAGCAGCAACTCTTATTTTGTTGTAATCATCACAAGCAGCAGCACATCCTCACCCTCATCATCATCATCTCTGCATCATGAGAGCATTAACAAGCACAGACACATGTAAGGGTGTGAAAGGCTGTGATTGTAAAGGTAAGCCATGCTCTGCAGTTTTCACACGTTTTAAAGTCAGTATATAAGTGTGTGTGTGACTGATCTGATAGACTGATCACACACACACTCCCATGCACACAGTCCCAGTCCTTTCCTCTGGCAAACCCTCTCCAACTCCCCTCTACAGTAGTGTGACGTGGGAGACCAACTTGTCCAACTGTCTCTCACTTTTTCATCGCTATCTGTTATTACATTTACATTTATTTATGCATTTAGCAGACGCTTTTATCCAAAGCGATTTACAAAATGAGGATAACAATCAAGCAACATAGCAGAAACCTTAAGGAGCATAGTGCTAGGGGATAGTGCTTCAGTTAATTTTAGTGCTAGGATAGAAGATGTTCTCTGAATAGCTGGGTCTTTAAGAGCTTTTTGAAGGCCTCCAGAGATGGCCCTGTTCTGACTGTTTTTGGTAGGTCATTCCACCAGCGTGGGACGACACATGAGAAGAGTCTGGATTGCAGTAGTCAAGGCGTGAGAGGACCATAGTTTGAACCAGCAATTGGGAGGCTTGTTGAGTTAGGTATGGTCTGATCTTTTTGATATTGAATAGTGCGAAGCGGCAGGCCCGGGCAACAGAAGCAACATGGTCATTGAAGGTTAGCTGGTCGTCAATCATAACACCAAGGTTCCTGGCTACCCGTGAGGGAGCAAGAGACAAGGAGCCAGAGTTGATGCAAATGTTGTGGTGAATAGTTGGTTTAGCTGGGAGGACCAGCAGCTCGGTTTTTGAGAGGTTCAGCTTGAGATGAAGGTTTTGCATCCATGCAGAGATGTCAGAGAGGCAATCAGAGATTCGCGTTTGGATGGTTGGGTCATCGGGTGAGAATGACAGATAGAGCTGGGTATCATCGGCATAGCAGTGGTCAGAGAAGCCGTGCTGGCGGATGATTTGGCCCAAAGAAGTGGTATAGATGGAGAAAAGAAGGGGGCCCAACACAGATCCTTGGGGTACTCTAGTAGCAAGGTGGTAAGGCGCAGAGGTGTGTCCTAGCCAGGACACTTTGAATAGTCGCCCAGTGAGGTAGGATTCGAACCAGCAGTATGCATCACCCTTGATACCCATGTTTGACATGCCCATGTTTGATAGACAATATAATACTGTGGTTTACCGTATCAAACGCAGCTGACAGGTCAAGCAGGATGAGTAAAGATGACCTTGATTCCGCTCTGGCTTCTTTTAAGGCTTCAACCACAGATAGTAGAGCTGTTTCAGTGGAGTGGCCGCTCTTAAAGCCAGATTGGTTGTGGTCGAGTAGATTCTGTTGGCTCAAGGATTCAGTAACCTGTTTGAATACCGCCCTTTCACTAGTTTTAGCAAGGAACGGAAGGAGAGAGACCGGCCTGTAGTTTCCCACTTGATCGGGAGCAAGAGAGGGTTTTTTGAGTAGAGGTGTTACCTGAGCATGCTTGAATGCAGAAGGGAAGATTCCTGTTGATAGTGAAGCGTTGATCACATGTGTGATAGCTGGTGTGATAGTTGGAGCTATGGATTGCAAGAGGTTGGTTGGAATCGGGTCCAGAGGGCACGTTGTAGGACGGCTGCAAGTGAGAAGTTTGGACACATCCATTTCGGTGAGGGGTTTGAATGAAGCAAATGTCGCGGCAGGACTATTGCAATCGGAGGTGCTTCCGCTAGTATATGGTCCAGTTGTAGCCTTTGCAGTTGGTTCAGAGAACTGCCTACTGATGGCAGCTACTTTGTCGTTGAAGAAAGAAGCAAAAGAATCCGCTGTCAGATTGGTAGCAGGAGGTGGTGGTGGGGGGTTGAGTAAAGTTTTGAAGGTTGAGAATAGTCTCCTGCACTATTAGACATTTCAGCAATTTCTACAGTATATTACTGTAAAGCACACAGTAATATACTGTGAACGACTTAAACAGTAAAGTACTGTATTTAGAAGAACATTCTGGTGATCTGAGCAGTGCATTTTTGAAATATGCGGTAGGTTACCAGGTTTTTTAAAAGTGCAGTAGCGTACTGTAGTACTGGTCTTTTTTTCTTTTTTTTATTCTTTTTAACCCGCCTCTACACAGCAACAGGATCTGCCGCAGATCCGCCGTCAGATCGCTGAATCATATTTGCTACGCCAGATTGTGTCAGCTCACGGTTGGTTGGGGTCTGTTGAAAAAAAATATTCTGAACTCCACTTCGGCAAGATTCAGCCAAAGATCTTGGAACCCTCTCTGATTCAGCTGCTCCAAGGAATACGAAAACGGTGTAAGTTGAAATTCTTTTTTCGCCTTTACTACCTTATGAGTAAAATATACATAGGCAAAACACATAGGCTAAAATGTGCATATTAATTGCTTGTCAAGGTTTTGTTTGTATGGTGCTTTATAGATAGAACACAGAAACTCAAACTAAATTACAAATGTAAAACCATTAAAGAGAAGTCGTCAATGCTGCTGGTCTACAGATGGAAAGCTAACGTACGGTTTGGCTCTCATGCTAACTCACTAGTTAATAACAAAGCTGAGTGTAACAAAATGTGAACGGTCACATCAACTTTATTCTGTAATAGTTAGGACGTACATTTCTCCGAACTTGTGATTCTTGTTATATAAATAAATGAATAAGCACTTACGAGCCGTCATACAAGGGTAGCTTAGCTTGATAAATGTGTGTTACTCAACCACACTAGCTAGTTACTACACTACTACATTAGTTCTAACGTTGTCTATCTTGGCGAATTGCCAGAGACGTTATGGACTTTGTTAATACTCGTTCTGGTATTTAGTTCACACAAGATTACAAACATATACTTTTGAACTATCGGTGTCATTTTGGTTTGATGATTAAAATATTTTTTTTATTCATCTGTCCAATTGTTTTCTGCCGGACCGGTAATGCTACAGGCTGCTAACTGTAATGCTAATGCCTACAGTTTTGACGTTATAGCAACCACCATTCCCCACTGCTTGGACCATTGACTGTATGAACATTGCATAGCAATGGCTTACTTGTCTAAAACGATGAAGTAATGTGTTTTGTTTTCAAAACTTGCTCATCTGCTGACCAAAGACTTTTTTGTACAATGACAGGGTGAGCAGAATGATTTTCATAATGTCCTACCCTCGACTGAAAGTGAAGCTGCAACCTGTTAGAGTTCATTGAACGGTGGGTTTTGTCTGTCTGTATTGTTTTTTTTTTTAAATCATAATAGTTCTAAGATTTTTTTGACTATACTGTAGTTGTATTTTATTAAGTTTTATTATATTGGATCTCACATAGATTTTTTTATACACCATTTTCACCAAGTCTGAACTGTATGAAAGGTACTAAATATTTATATTTTAATAGGTTTGTGGAAAATTATGGCAGTTTTTCCAGGATTCTTCATGTGGCTAAACACAGCAGTGTACAGGAATGGCAATGGTGAATGGCATACTAATGTTCCTTTTTTCCACTGACATATTTGGACCAGGTAGGTTAAGTTTGTTAAGTTTGTATGTATATATGAACTGATCAGTTTATACATCCAATATGGATTAGAAGAGACATTTGTAATTCAAAAAGTACAAAATGTGCCTTTGTGTGTGTCCTCTATTACGTTTATTTTCACATTTAATGTTGTTATATGTTCTGTGACTGCTTTGCTTAGATTCTTCTTCTTAAGAATAAACCCAGAGGAGGGAACCAAATGCACATCACAAACAGGACTAAGCCGCAAGACTGGACAGACAGTGAAACGAAAGGCAGAAACCATCAGCAGCAGCAGAGTGGTGTCATTCATCTCAAAGCTTACCGAGTTTGAGTGGATGAACAGCGACTAGGTAAGAAATCAGAGACATGCATGTACACAATAACATATATCTAAAAATATTGCACCTTTGAGAGTCTAACGAACAAAACCTTGTTTATGTTCTCTTGTCTTAGTATCCATGGATTCTCCATGCTGCCTGCCTTGTCTGTATTTTTGCTGCTTGTAAGTTTATTTTTGATCTTGTTTGTTTGTGTGTGTGTGCCAAAAGCTTGACTTTTTTAAAAACTATTTTTGAAATGCATGATTGTTTTGAAATGCAAAAAGAAAATGTATTTGGGCCAAAATCTTTTTACCTTATATTGTTTATATCGTTTATATTGTACCACAATGTTTACACTGTCCTTGAAATGTGTCCCTTTCCTAAGTGTTTAAAAAAATGAAAAAAGAAAAAAAAATTTAAAAAAGAAAAAATAACAAATAAAAACATAAACAGATAAGAAACTTAAGTATATACTGATTTACATGTTTTTCCTGTAGTACCTTTGCTCTTGAGATGTAGCTTGAATATGTTTAAATG
The DNA here is from genome assembly GCA_017657215.1 of Limnothrissa miodon. NCBI lineage: Eukaryota > Metazoa > Chordata > Actinopteri > Clupeiformes > Clupeidae > Limnothrissa > Limnothrissa miodon. The sequence goes on from JAGFZM010000901.1 coordinate 166,721, forward strand.
AAAATGTATGTGTGATCTGTTTAAATGATATTTGTGTCACAGTTTCTTATTAAATTATTTAATAAAATATGAAAATGATAAAAATTGGTGTGTGAAGGGCTATATCTGTGTTTTATATTCGTGTGTGATTAGATAAGAACTGAGAACTGCACAGTACTGCAGGCCTAGACCTGTAGCTGAAGACCTACAGTAATATGCTGTATACAGAAATACAGTAGTGATACTGTATATTTGGATTACAGTAGCTGTCAACCTACAGTAATATACTGTATACTGAAATACAGTAGTGATACTGTATATCTGGATTACAGTAGCTTACTGGCAACCGTGCTGCCAGTCGGCTACTGTAAAAACCTTTGGAAATGTCTAACAGTGTGGTTTCCGTGGCATTTTGTTATGTACACAGGCACTCAATCATTCTAGTAGTTTATTCCACAATCCCTCTCTCTCTCTCTCTCTCTCTCTCACACACACACACACACACACTATGCCCCCCCTCTCTTTCTCTCTCTCCTGTGTAGTTCCATTTTGGTGCTAAAGGTCCATCATCCATGTCTTATCTGTCTCTTTCACTTGCACCAGCAGCATCTGAGTCAAAGGTGATGTTTATTATTTTTGGTACCCAGTCTGTTTCTTTCCCCTCTCATACACTTTCTTTCTCTTTTTCTCTCTCTCACACACACGCACAGGAGGGCTGTGTCTTTCCCCTTTCACACCCTCTCTCTATCTCTCATACACATACACACACAAATGAGGGGATTGCCGTCATTTATGCTATCACATCATACAACTCTAAATCTTGTTTTCTGAGGTTTCAAGGTTATTCTTTTTACTTGCCCCCACCCTCATCCCTCTCTGTGATTCACACCATTCCTCAATTCTTTTTTCTTCTCATTCCACACCGGGTAGAAGCACATGATGAATGTGATTGATGTGACATATAGCATATATACATAAAGTATGTATGGTAGTAAAATTCACTTCGGCCCTGTACCACTGGACTGGTGGAACTTTTTCCCTCAGTCCCAGGATTGTTTTTTCCTCATCCTTCCAAACTTTGTTTCACTCTCAGTCATCATCTTTGTTCAACTTCCGTGCTCTACCATTTGCTTATTCCTTCTTATTGAGATGGGCATGTTTAGACAGCTGTGGGTCATGCCCTGCACTTGCAAACCTTCTTAGACCAATCCACATTCAGAATGACAGCTTCCAAACTCCAGTTCTTACTACTCTTACTACTTACTACTACCCTCATACACATAATTAGACTGCAGGGCTTAAAATCAGACAGAGAAATGAAAATGGACATCGTTGGCATTTGAGAAGGAGTGACCGTATTTTTGGGAATACAGACCATGGTTAACTCTCATTTCTATCAATACAATGACGCACAGTCTCCATGCTGTATAGACCACAGACTGTCGTATAAACTAACATACCCACCCACACCTTTACACACATGAATACACAGTACATTTTGTATTCTATCCTGGTGAAAGCAAAAGGGTGTGTATGTGTGTGCGGTGATCCTGAATAATGTATGTCAGCACCCTCTGCATCGTCACTCTCGATACAGAAGCTGCGGCTGGGAGCCTATGGGGGCTGTGCGTACTGCCAGCATTATACTACGGTATTAACAGTACCTCCATAGATGATAGAGCTGTGCATACTGCTAAATTAAAATGAAAGTACATATTAAAGTACAAAGGACTATTGTTAGGATTGCTTGGGGAATCAAACCCAGGTCTCCGGCGTGACAGACACATACTAAACCCCTAAGCCACCAGGCCAGTGAATAGACTCAAATGCAGAGACCAACATCTTAAGTTATTGAGCTTACTGAGTCAAAGCTTGAGGCAGAATCAATCACAAAGAACACGGGTGGTGCAACATCCAATTTGTTTGAGGCACAAAATCACAGGAGATACAAAAAAATCTGGCTCAGGTAAAGTTCTTGAAAAAAGAACACAGGAGATCCAAAATCCAAACTTAGTCAGGAGTTAGATTCAAAACAAAAGGCAGGCAAAATCAAAGGTAAAGTCCTGGGCTGACAGAGCAGAACAGAGAAGAGAAGACAAAGGTAATCCAGCTATGACAATTCAAGACTGAGCAAAGAGCACAGAGAAACCAGTACCTTATATAGGAGGTTAACAAGCACAGGTGCACATCATGAAACACTGATGATTGTTAGGATTGCTTGGGGAATCAAACCCAGGTCTCCGGCGTGACAGACACATACTAAACCCCTAAGCCACCAGGCCAGTGAATAGACTCAAATGCAGAGACCAACAGCTTAAGTTATTGAGTTTACTTAGTCAAAGCTTGAGGCAGAATCAATCACAAAGAACACGGGTGGTGCAACATCCAATTTGTTTGAGGCACAAAATCACAGGAGATACAAAAAAATCTGGCTCAGGTAAAGTTCATGGAAAAAGAACACAGGAGATCCAAAATCCAAACTTAGTCAGGAGTTAGATTCAAAACAAAAGGCAGGCAAAATGAAAGGTAAAGTCCTGGGCTGACTACTCATGAGAGAACAGAGAAGACAAAGGTAATCCAGCTATGACAATTCAAGACTGAGCAAAGAGCACAGAGAAACTAGTACCTTATATAGGAGGTTAACAAGCACAGGTGCACATCATGAAACACTGATGACAGGAGCAACAGAAAAAAGGTATAACAAAAAAGGACTAGAGACCCCTCGTGGCCAAAACTGGAATAGCAGGACAAATCATGACAACTATTGCTATTATTAGAAATAGTTCATAGTTTATACTGTTCTTTTTTTTCTTGAAACCCCTGTCTTCCTGCTCTGTCTAGCCCGATGTAATGTCTGTATATGTTTGTAGGAGGATGGCCAACAATTTCACTCTGTCTGTACTTGTACTGATGTTGAGTGATAATGGATTATTGTGTAACAGCAATAAAGGTGTTCCTACTACTACTACTACTACTACAATACCTCCAAAGCACTGTCCACAAAGATGGCTTGCTAAACAATTGGGGAAATTAGGTGAACAGTTTGTTGTTAATAAAAAGACTGCATGGGCCTGCGCTAATCCCAAATGGGCTTAGAAGAAGCTCTGCTTGACGGGCTCTTTTCAGAATCCCATCACATACGTTGCATTTCAACAGTCTTTCTCTGCAACTGTCAGAAATCGGGAAAAAGGAAAAGATGTTCACATACTACAGTATCCTGGTTTCTTTTAAAGTTCTTTATTGAACATATCCCCATTTCTCAGAATAAAAAATTGGTCTATTCAGGATTCCGTAATGTAAATGCACTCAGTATTAATAATAAGTCCAACAAAAGTCCATAGTCCAACAAAATGACTCATTCTCAGGTATGTCTGTGGATAATGGCAATCTTCTACCCTAATAGTTTAAGAAAAATCATGTTAACAGGAAATCAACTCATTCCCACTCATTCATGCGTGGCAGCTCACTTTTTAACGTGTACCGCACAGTAAAAAAATTACAGATTTTAAGACTCTGCAAGGACATCCATCAGTATACATAGAGTGCAAGAGGTACTATGGATATATGATGGGTATCAAGACAATAGACAATACAAGCCAATCCATGTCAATCCCTGGACGGACAGAAAGGACGGAATAGATAAGAATGAGAATAGTGTAGTTTCAGTGTGGAGGTGGACAGGGTTTATAATAATGAGATTGAATGATGATCTGGAAGGAGGTGGCTGGCTCAACTACCGTTCAGGAGGGAGATGGTAGTGGGGAAGAAGCTGTTCTTGTGTCTTGTCATTTTTGCATGTAAGGATCTGTAGCACCTGCCAAAAGGGAGGAGGGTGAAGAATGATGTTCTTTGCCCGCTTTCTGGACCTGCTAGAGTATAGGTCCTGGAGGGTGGGCAGGGGGGCACCAATGACTTTTTCAGCTGCTTTGACTGTGTGTTGTCTTGTTTTGTTGCTGATCCAAACCAGATGGTGATGGATGAGCAGAGGGTGGATTCAATGGTGGCTGTGTAGAGATGACCAACAGGTCCTGAGATAGACCATGCTTCCGCAGCTGCCATAGGAAATACTTCCTCTGCTGTGCTTTTGTGAGGATGGAGTTGATGTTTGCTTCCCACTTAAGATCCTGGGAAATTATAGATCCAAAGAACTTGAATGAGCCCACCAGGGCTCTGAACCAGTTCAAGGAACGGAAACGGGAAAAAAAATGGTCTTCAACTGTTCCGGAACAGAAACGCTATTTTGAAATCCATAAAACCGGTTAATAACGAGTTTTTTCGTTCTCTATATATTTTATAAAATTTCACAAAAGCATAGCCTATGTCAGGGGAAAAAATTCCAGTTGTGCGTTCACTTCGCCGCCCGCTAGGCTCAATCCGCAGCTGTCACGATTTCCAACAGCAACAGACAGGCTATGACATTTTCGATTATAAACGGGGTTAGGAATTATTGAGCAAGCCTTTGAAGATCTCCATATGGATAAAACGTACAACCAGGGGCCTCATTTATAAAACTCTGCGTTGAAACCTGCGTAGAACAATTTCATGTGCAATAAGTCAGAATTTTCGTGCGCAAAAAGAAAAACTGATTTATAACACCTCGAGGCGCAAACCTGTACGCACTCTTCTCGTTATAAATACCGACATGCATTACCTTTTACTTTGTGCACAAGCCTCACGCTCCTCCCGAGGTCGTCCCATATTTGACCTAATAAGGTCTATGTTAATCATTTAATTAATATGCCAGCCCTTAAAGGGATAGTTTGTTTCATAGTTATAGTTTTGTTCATAGGTTGTCTGAAATGCAATAAAGTGGTTGACATTTTGGCGATTGCTTCTGTCTCGGCTATTTGGGAAATAGAATTGCCTCTGCCTGCCTTCAAAATGGCTAGCAATGGGCATGTGTTGTTTCTATCCTTAAAACACTGGTTTTAAAAAAGTGCTACTCACCAAGTGGTTAGTGGTGCTCAATGATGTTCCAAAACATCATGTTTATATGGCACTTTGTTTAAATGAAGGAGCAAATAAATCCCTATGGGACTTACAAAATGGCAAATAAAACATGACAGAAACTGTATTTTGCTATGATATTTGGGTTGGAACATCAGCAAATGCCACTAATCACTCCATGAGTAGCACTTTTTTAAAACCAGGATAGAAACAACAAATGCCCATTGCTAGCCATTTTAAAGGCAGGCAGAGGCGAATCTATATTTCCCAAATAGCCGAGACAGGAGCAATCATCAAGATTTTGGTGTCAACCACTTTATTTGATTTTAGACAACCTGTGAAAGGGGCTCAATGTGTTAAAAACCAAACTATCCCTTTAAAATGAGCCAGTGATGGCCAATCAAGAAATGGAAAATGAGGAAAAAAACGTGTTTCAGCAAATGCAAGATCAAGGTGCTACAAACTGAAGTAGAACACCGAAATTAAATTCTGTTTGGAGGCCTTGAAGAAGGCATTTCAAACTGAAGAAAAAACATTGAATGACAGCAGACAGCATACGGTCAATACAGTAAGTTTAGCGCCAAGGACCATGGATGAAGTAAAAAAAAAAAGTGGTATGATTTAAAGCTGGACGCAAAGAAGCGTATATCGGCCTACAAACAAAGCGCAGCTGCCACTGGAAGTGGTTCGGGATTGCCTGCACCGCCTGCTTCAGAATTGAAAAAGTAATTGTATTTTTACATTTCATAAGTGTTCCATCACTTGTTCGCGCAACATAACCGCTCTGGGGGCTTCATCGACGATGGCTTGCGCTTCTACAGCTTCATGCGGTAGTGCACGCCCGTGTCGGGTATTGAAGCGGTTTTGGGCCGCGGTTTGTGGGTTGGGGAAGAGGGTCAGCAGCCAGTTTCTCAAAGGATACCCACTATCTCCTGTGAGAATTACACATTTTAAATGACTGCTAAGCCATCGCAGACAAAGGTTAAAAGGGAAAAACGCACATACTATATAGACTAACCCAAAAGCCAACCATCTTGCACTGCGCCTGCCTGCATTGTCTATACACTGCTTTGTCTCAATATGAAAGAGTCGTGAGTTGAGCCAGGCCAGCGATCAGTGTAATGATCTGTGTTGAGGTCACTAAAACGCAGTCTAGAAAAC
>JAGFZM010000901.1:172817-191962 GCA_017657215.1 Limnothrissa miodon
TGCGGGAGCATAACGCAAGATTACACATGTGGTCAAAAGATTGCGGAAACCTGGGAACTTTTTTGCTCATGGAAAATGTTTGTAAATCCTTTTACATTTTACCCTGCTTCATGCAACTGTTTCTTGCGTAAAGGGCTTTATAAGTGAGGCCCCTGGTAAGGAGTTTCTAGCACGTATCCACAAATGTTTTTGATAAGAAATTCTTTATCATAGAATAGGCCAGTAGACTATGTGGGATGGATAGCCCATCTGAATGTTTTTGGATGCCGCCTGTGGTTTATTATTTTTGGGCATAGTGGATCTCTCCTGTATTTTATGAATATTTCCTATTTGGCTGCAATTACAAGGTCATTATATGGATAATTTCCCACAAAATGCAAATTTAACCCTTTTACTATTATAGAACTATTCAAGAGCTTCATAATGATGTATAATATCAATTTAATTACCCCCTATGTCTTAAAATCTGTATTGTCTTTACCGTGCGGTACATGTTAAGAACTGAGCTGCCACGCATAGTGGGAAAGAGTTGATTTCCTGTTAACATGATTTTTCTTAAACTTTAGGATCAGGGCTACAAGAAAATACCCATGAAGTTTAGTCATGGGAGGGTGGGGTGCATGTGGACCCCTCCTCGCCCATAGACTATAATGCTTACCTTTACCTTACAGTATGTAGCCTCCATAAGCCCCTAAATAAAACTAATACTCACATGTACATACACACAGCCTCTTACTATATTAGAGCTTGTGTGTGTGTTCCAGATCAATAGCCATTAGCTGGTTCACCTAATCTCTAGCATGGCTTAAGGTCTTAAAAGGGCCCTCTGTGTGTGTGTGTGTGTGTGCTCGGCTCACCCCATGTTATTCCAGTGGCCTGACCCTCATAATGCTGAGAGCCTGCAAATTGAGTTATCTGTGGCCCTGGATCAACCAAAGTTATTACAATGTTCCATTTCTCATTTCCACAGCAGTGAGACAGACAGCTCTAAGGGAACTAGATTGAGCTTATTACTAGAAAATATACACAGCAGTTGGCCAAACAGGCAGACATGTCTCCACAACCACAGTGAGTACCCTAGCTAGTTTCATGATTCTTTAGGTCCTGTTGGCGTTCTTTACCTGTTCAACAGCTCTTAGCTTCTCAGAAATGGTATAAAAAACAGGAAGTCTCCTGGAGTTTGTGTGTGTGTTTTCAGCTTGTGTGTTTATTTTTGGACAGTAGTGAAGGGGCATGTGTTTGTAGGTGCGAATCTGTGTGTGTATGTGTGTGTGTACAGCCTGTGTGTGTATATAAAACTGTGTTATTACAATCGATCAGCTGAGATATAAGCCCTGTCCCAGAGGAGGGAAAAGAGAGAGGGCTGGCTTAAGACGCAGATCAAGAGATAAACCCCTCCTCTCTCCCACACAACTATGCAACCATCCCTCTGAGTAGGAGGAAAGGGGCTCGGAGAGAAAGAAGACAGGATAGACAGTGAGTGCAAGATAGAACGAGAGAGTGTGATAAAGGGAAAGTGGGTGTGCAGAGCGGCTTAGGGAGAAAAACGGAGTGACTTTGTGAGTAAATGAACGTGTGTGTGTTTGAGTGTGTGAGAGAAAGAAACATGAATACAAAGTGAAATAAAATAACATTGTTAAAGATACATTTTCTCTAGGCTGTATAGTATCAGCATCAACCCTTGAGAAATTGTCAAATGCCATTTACATCAGTTCTTGTAAGAATCCTGCCCACATGCTGTTCCAAAGCTTAAGTCTTAGTAAGCATTGCCTTAGACCCTGATTGAGATTCAAAACTATCTCTATGTTTCTCCTCTATTCTTCAACATTTACATGCTTCAAGGTACTTCTGTTTGCCTTCCCTTTCCATGGACATCGTCCTGACACTTCCCAAAAACGGCATGTGCATTGTTAGCTTTGTCAGACATTGCCATGGTAACCAGAGTGGGCAGAAAAGCAAGTGGTGACAAGGCAAGGCACAAAAACACTGCATGTGCTAAAGAATCCCCCTGCATTGCCTGCTCCTAACATGGACTTCCAAAACAATGACATCCAAAGCCCGTGTCACAGCATGAAGATATGCAAGACAAGGCTGCATGCTGTTCAATGTATGATTTGACATGGGTACACTGCTAGATTACTCCCAGTCAACACCACTCTGGTTTCTTTCTGTAGTAGTATAGCACTGTTCTCTCATGCATTGTTTTTTGCTGAGAACCATGGATGGTATTCCCTATAAACAGAAATACAGTGGTTTTTGTGCGTGTGTGTGTACCTTCTCTTTCCTTCACAGATGGGTCATATTTAAGTATTAATGGGACATGAGGAGGATCCAGGCTGTTTAGCTTCATTCCACTCCACACTGTCCTCCCACAACAGCTCTTCCTTCCTCCTCCTCCTCTAAACTCTACTCCTACGACTACTAGAACTACTACTACTCTTCCTCTTTCCCTTCCACCTCCTCCTCCTACGACTACTAGATCTACTCCTCCTCCTCCTCTTCTGCCTTTTCTGGCTGATTTCCACCACTCAGATAACGTGGCAACATTTAAACATTTTACCCTCTATGTGGCACCAAACTCACACACACTTCTATCCAGCCCTCTCTGGCATCAGCACCATCCAGTGCTTGCCAAACTCATTCAGGAGGGATGAAAGCTACCAGTGAGCTGAGGATTATTAATTAGAGGGTGCTGTGTAACATGGCTTCCACCATCACAAATGTTTCCACAGACCAGCTGCAGCGGCAGCCAGCAATAAGCCAGAGGCTTGTCTAATCCCTTCATGATTCTGCAAAGTGATGTATTTTAGTTTCAGCTTTTCAGAGCAAATTATTAGAAACACTGTTTGCAATTGTGTGGAATCTGCTGTGAAATACATTAGATTTATACCGTTATGTAGCCTACTGAATATAATATAATACTGAATAAGTCATCTCTGGTACATTCTTGAAAATTACACACATCTAAAACACATCTAAAACTGCTAAGAAGTGTGACAATAACTTACTATTGGGCTGAGAGTCTTTTCAGGTTTTACATTTTATAGAATTTGCCTTTAAAGAACATAGCAGAAATGTGTTCAGACAGGCAGTTCTCACTAAATAGTGTAGAATGACACGCCAGTTCCTTAAGTCTTTTTGTGTGTTATATGACGCATTTTTGTTTTTTCATGTGTCATTTTAATGCCATTCTGTTTCAATAGACTCCCATTGTGCAGAGCAGCACGTGTCAATTTACACTCAAATGCCTATGGAAGGCTTTTTATATTTCGTTTTCTCCGATAGCCAAAACACTGGGTTTGTTTTGTCGAAAGACCACAGCAGTTTGGAAAACTGCAACAGAGGTCAACATTATTTAAGGCACACCGCCCCCCCACCCCCCACATTTTTTTTTGTTTTTTTCATGGTTATGCTTGTGTCATTCAATGCCAGAAGGAGTAACTTCAAATCAAGCAAACAGATATGAAAGCCCAGGTTTCATTTGAAACCAATTTTATGTTTCTAGGTAAAGGGGTTTTCAAGTTATACATTTCACTGTCAGTAGCCCTCTTGTTTACAAAAAGTCCCTATGGGAGTTTACATAGGGGTCCCAAGCAAAATGCATAGACATATCTTTACAAAAATGTATATTCAAAAATCATATTTTTGGTCTTTTGACTTTGATTTTTTGTGTAACAAGCTGAGAGATGGAATTAGGGCCTAGATTTTTCATCATAGTTCATAGACATTTGAAATGAGTGGAAAAAAAACTTAGTTCCAACCTCTGTAACTGTGTCCATATGTCACAGAAACATACATATTCTTCTAGAAAAAACTTGAGGGTGTCACCTTTCCAATGGTATGAGGCACATCCCTGTGTCTAAAACTATGTAGGAACTGTCAAGCTTATAATTTGGATATGCCGATTTTTTTTTTTTAAATAGGAAAAATAGGGGTGTGCCTATTTAGGCCAACATCATCATGAGTAAGGTAATATTCTGCCAATTTAGCTGATCATATAGGCTATGATAATGCAACAAGAGAATAACAAAATAAATAGAAAGCCTAAAAAAAAACCCTAATCGCTAAATCCAGATCAATGATAACATTATTGATTGTTTATGTCTAGACTTGGAATCCAACTCTGCCAGCGGGAAATCTTCATTGCGTTTGATCCATCATCCAGGTAACTGTGGATTCACACACTTGCGTCCGTCAGAGTGTGGCGAATGGCTTTCCATTCACTTTGCATTAGTTGACGTCATTTGCGGCCGCACTGAATTGTAGGATTAATGCGTTGCGTTGAATGCGTTGCTTGCGGGGAGAAGTTGAGAACTGTTGACGGATTGCTGCATTTGCCAGCCAATCAAAGTAGGGGACAGTGGGAATTGATTGCTGCGCCTGTAAAGCACGTCCATCAGACACGCCTACCATCGTACTTTGATGGACGCAAGCGTGTGTAGGCACCGTAAGACCTATTCACTGCCTTGTCCGTTGTCTGAATGCAATTTACTATGACTTCAAGAGACCCGCCCAAAAAGTATGGTATAAAATTGAGTTAAACCACCGATTTAAGAGAAGTTAATTTCACTGCATTAACACAGCAATCAGCATGTTTGCTGGCCTGCGCGGTCCTGCCCAAGCTACGGCGGAGGATTAGGGCCGCTTTAATTTGTGAGGACTGCGACTGTGAAGTCCATCACTACAGTTCACTCCATAACCGAAGGTCTTTGATCTCAGGCTTTTACAAGCCCATACCCCCTGGAGTAGTGGTCCGGGTGGCAAATGACTGTTACAACCATGGCTCTCAAGGTAAACACAATACACTCATCTAACAATTTATGTTTTAGTCAATTATACCTATCTGTCTCACTATCTGTGTGGTACTGTACATTGCTCATACATTTATCTCATCCTTAGTCCGACTCTTACCCATGAGAGTACCCCAGATTTGTGGCTGCCCACCATCAGCTCGAAGCGTGGGTCCAGGAAGACCTGTGGTATTTTTTAACATGAAGGGTACGTATGTGGCATTTCTGTAATGAAATGTACCCATCCCTACATTGCTTCTGCTTTAGATCTTTCCTGTCACAATTTCAATTATACTTTTTCGTTAGGACGATATGATCTTGCACTCCCAGTGAGCACCTGCAACACTTGCTCTGCTCACTGGTCTCCTGGTGTGGCAGATGTTCAGAGGAGTGGCTACTGGCCTGCCACGGCCAGCATGGCCACTGGCATTCTTTTTGATGAGGAAGTATTTCATGCCTTCCAGGAAATGAAATATGTGGCACCAGGAATGCCAAGGCTATCTTTTTGCCGCAGTCTTGACTCCAAGACATTACGCCATGGGAGAGTGAGAAACTGAATTTTATTTTAATATTATTAGTCTTGTCTTTATAATGTGATAGAACATAGAATCTTTACAAAAAGCGTGCTGTCTTAATTTGCTATCCCAATTTTTTGTTTAATCTACTGTAGATTGGAAAACTCTGCAGTGACACAATCTAGAGGAGTTTTATGGAGTGAGCCATTTGCAAATAAGGGATCGAGGTAATGTGCAAGGAGCAGCAATTCTGTTGTCCGTCATGCTCTCCTGACATGTTGGCTTTTTCTGTTGATGGCAACAGGAAACATTATCGTTTCAACAAGTGTGGGAGGTATAGGTTTCTTTCATACCTTTTTTGGGTAACACTTTACAGTAAGGGTACATGAATTCTCATGAATTCATGCATGAATTCATGCATGACTTATGCATGAATTCATCTCTGAACATCTTATGAATCATTAGGAATTAACGTGAATTCATTGATTGTCATTAATGACCTCATGCATAAATAATACATCATCTTAAGCATTAAGTATGGTTGGTACATCATCATGAATCATGATTAATAACGCATGATCATGGTTTCTTTTTGTTTGACTAAATTTGGACATTCCCGTTCATGGAAACAAGTTTGGATAATTGTACATGAATTATCATGAATTCATTCTGACAGAATGTTATGAATTAACACAAATTAACACATGAATTCCTGCATTACTTCCCCCCTGAAAATCTCATGAGTAATCATGACTTAACATGAATTCATTGTTTGTCATTAGTGACTTCAGGTTTTAAAAAACACATCCTGTTAAACATTAGGTACAGTGGTTACATCATTATGAATAATGACCAATTAAGCATGATCTGATGACTTTTTGGTTTGTGAACTGTGTTCATCACATTACCATTTGTGGGGATGCAAAGGAAGGTTGTCATACATTAACTCCTTGTGAATCAATGAACACAATTCTCATTAGTTCATCATGTCTGTGGCCCCTCAGCTTGTGATGAACATGTCCCTCTTTAACACATATGAATGGTGTTTTTACACATGGATAGTGAAATTACATGAATTCAAGGTGAAATGCTCATGAATTTATCATGCATCTGGCCCCTCAGCTAAAGTGATGGACAGGTCCTTCTTGAACATGCATTAATGGTGTTTTTAGTCAGGGATAAATAGGGAAACCTATCAATCTGGCTTTAGAGCATACCATAGCACAGAATCAGCCCTAATAAAGTTCTACAATGATCTCCTTATCTCATCTGATAATGGATGCATTTCATTATTAATCCTACTGGATCTAAGTGCTGCTTTCGACACTATTGATCACAGCATCCTACTACATAGACTTGAGCATATGATTGGCATCAAAGATTCTGCATTAGCCTGGCTCAGGTCATACCTTACTGGACGTTACCAGTTTGTACATGCACATAATGAAGCATCATGCCACACTGAAGGACCTCTGCTATTCTCCCTTTACATGCTACCTTTGGGATCTGTTATTAGAAAACATGGCATTACCTTCCACTCTTATGCAGATGACACCCAACTATACCTTTCAATGAAGCCTAATGATTGTACGCCAGTAACAAAACTTGTTGCCTGCCTCAGTGACCTCAAAAACTGGATGACTAAGAATTTCTTTTGCTTAAACTCTGATAAGACTGAAGTCATGTTGATTGGCCCTAAAAACCTGACCAACACTTTACCCCATCATCAGAGCTTACTTAGTGACCTTTCACTCACACCTAACACAAAGGTCAAGAACCTTGGGGTGTATATTGATCAAGACCTCTCTTTAAATAGTCATGTAAAGCATATCTCTAAAACCTCATTCTTTCATTTACGCAACATTGCTAAGGTCAGAAAATGTCTTTCTTTTGAGGATGCAGAAAAACTAATACATGCATTTGTTACCTCCAGACTTGACTATTGTAATGCACTGTTCTCTGGATGCGGTACTAGCTGCATCAAAAACTGTCCTTGCTTCCTTACATTGGCTAGCCGAATTGATTTTAAAATACTTCTCCTAACATATAAAGCCCTTAATGGCCTTGCTCCAGCATATATTAAAGACTTACTTGTTCCCTACCACCCTTCTAGACCCCTAAGGTCACAGAATGCTGGTCTCCTAGTAATTCCTAGAATATCAAAATCGACAATGGGAGGAAGAGCATTCTGCCATCGTGCGCCTGTCCTGTGGAACAAACTCCCTTCTAACATTCGTCAAGCGGACACTCAACACCTTTAAGTCTAGACTCAAAACTTTTCTATTTACTGACCCCTTTAGTTAGGGATGGTGTATGGTAAGCCACACCTCCTCAGGGTATTATTGGAAAGGACTGCCTCTGCTGTAAGCTCCCGTCCAGGGCTTGGTGGCCACTGACCATTTCCTTTGGTGGTGTTGGCTTGTTATACATCATACCTTAGTTATGCTGCTATAGTTTAATGCTGCCACAATCCACCCATCTGTTAACCCGTACAATTTTCACTATTCTTTCTCCTCCTCTCTCTTTCCTCTCCATTTACTTCTCTCTCTTCACTTAGCCAGCATCTGTATATGGTTTCACATGCAATATAACTCACATTCTCTGAAATCTGATGGAGACTGTTCTAACTCATATCCTCTCTTATTTTCCATGCCTTTACCACCCTGTTGTGAGTCATCACTGCCTTCCACTGCCTGTGCCTGCACCTCCTGGGTTCTCCTGGGACCTTCTTCCAACGTGATCCGGCGGCACTCATGAATGGTCCTCAACCAACTCCACTGTCCATGCCACTGCCTCCCTGCTGAGGGTCACCCCTGCCTTCCACTGCCTGATCCTGCATCTCTGGCTTCCTGGGTGGTCTGCCTTCAGCTTCACAGATGACCCTGACATGATTGATACAGCCTCTAGCTGGCCCCTGGCTTGACTGCGCCTAATGACATGGGACTATATCCTGGGATTCTAATGGGACTCCTATATTACTTTATTTACCAAAATTTGTATTGTGTATCTAATGGAATAATAGTGGACTACTTACCATCTGAGAGACTGAAAACCTGCCCTAGGCAGTTGGGTTAGCCCCTTGAGCCGTCGGAACTGCCCAAGGTTTCTTCCTCTACCATAACAAGTAAAAACAAAAAATGCTGCCAGGGAGTTTTTCCTTGCCCCTGTTGCTCATTGGGCCTCTTAAGTTAAGCGCTTTGTGACATGCCTTTTGTAAAAATGCGCTATATAAATAAAATTGAATTGACCTGAATTAAACGTTCTGTATGTGTCAGAAAATGGTCGTATTATAACGTCCTAGGGGAACCACAATCTCACCATAAAAGAAGGTCCTCTTATCGTCATGTTAAAAACTTTCGACCGAGGTGCGTTAATTACCCAGAGAGGACGTTCTGATAACGTCTCAAATGTTCTATAAAGGTTAGGGACGTTCGTCACTTGTAGGGGACTTTTAGGGAACGTTGCACAACGTCCTCAGAACGTCCTCTTCTACCTGGGACTCTACGAGAAGGAGCAGGACAGGCTCCATTTCCTGAAGAGGCTGGGGTCCTCCAACATCTTATGTTCTACCAGTGGGTCATGTCCACTGGTAGAATATGTCCTTTTCTATGCTATGATGAATTGGGGAGGCAGGGCTAGGAAAAGAGATGCCAGACAACTGTTGGCATGGAGCTAGAGCCACTGACATCAGTAGTATAGAAGAGGAACCGCCTGCTGAAACAGCCTGCAATCTATAATGGACAATGACTGACAACTCCTCTATACCACACTCAAAACAGAAGCCTGTACACTCCAGTATGTCTTCGTCTGGGCAGCCCCAACATACACGTACAGTAGGCCTGGGGTAACGAACTGGCGGACCCCGGTCCGGACCAATGCACAATGACATCTGGACTGAGAAAAAAAAAATCTCTCTCTATGCTCTTTATGTTTATGGTTTATGTCCATTTTGAGCTGTCAGAAACGGTTAATTTAATTCACAGAAAAAATAAATCGCTCATCTTTTTTGAACTACAGAGAGTTATCCCATCTTCAGAGTTGCAAATTGAATTCACGTACGCACCCATCAGTTTGTATATTATCACTATGACAACTGTAGCTGCGATGTCCAGGTTTTCCCTCAAACAGCGATTTGCGAACAGTTTCTTTAGCAAACAAAATCATGGCGCGCTCAAAACATGGCAAAAAGCGAAAGGTGGATTCTGAAAATCGTGAATTCAAGGGCAGACAGAATCCACTAAACTCCGAGTTAAGGACCAGAAAAATAAGCCAGACGCAAGCATCATACCAAGCAACACGCAGGTCAGCCACACAACATAGCGTGCAACTGAAACCTTCACTTCGAGTGGCATGGTTTAGGCAAGCACAAAGAACCGTTCTCTGACGCAGAAATTATGAAGAAATGTATGAATGAAGTAGGGCTAGTAATTGCTATGTTTGAAGGAACTCAAAAAGATATCATTTAAAAAAAAAAAATCCCTCATCCCCTCGCTGATTCCACTGCAGCAAGACTAACTGAATTCCTCTAATTTATTGGACCAAATGAAATCTGCTGTTAAAAAGGCTAAATGCATTTCATTGCCTTTGGATGCATCTACAAACACTGGAAGCCTACTAACTTTTCACACTCTTGACAATACATTGTGCATAGTTGAAAAGTTCCTTTTGGGGTTAGGCCTACTGCATTTTTGTTGTTCGGTTCAAAATATTTAAACCATCACTGTTCCGGACCCTGAAAAGATTGGAAATTTTATGAGTGGACCTTTGAGGTTTCTAGTTGAGTACCCCTGCAGTAGGCTATACACACAAATTGGACTGAACTGGATTCTCTTACTGACTACATTACCCCCTTGAACTCGTTTTGACCACATACAGTTTCCTTGAAGAAAGTTTGACCATGCCTGACTGTATACCTCTCATTTTACATTTTTTTAGCCGGCTTGGTCCTCTTCTGATGGGACTTCTTCTTGTAGCTGGAGGGCTCGAACTCACTATTAGCCTCTGATGACTCAGAACTGGATCAGAATCAGTTTCTCCCAAAGTTTGAGCTTTTTGTTTAGATGGCTCCAGAGATGAAGCTGGCTTTGCCCTTGTTGTGCTTTGGAGCACAAGAGCTGTAAAAGTACACACAACACAAATAATATTGGAATTACAATAATGATGTTAAGGAAAACCACAGTTTTGTTTAGATTTTACAGTATGTTAAGACATCCATATAATTTTTCTGTATACAGGTTTGCAGCCTCTTCGAGGCATGATGAGACCCAAGCACAGGAAAATTTACAAAGACACAGAATTTATTAAAACCACAGACTAAACACGAGAACAAACTCACAACAGCGGTGAGGTGCAAATTGAAGAGCAAAACACAGAAAGCATGAGACATAAAGACTGAACTGAGACAGGGGTTTAAATATACTGGGAGATTAGGAAACAAGACACAGCTGAGACAAGACGGGGCTAACTAATGATACAATAATCACAAGACAAGACAGAGTGCAGGTGAGGGGTGGAACTTGGGAACTGATTGATAACACAGGCTCATGGCAGGGATAACAAATCACGTGACACACCAGGAAGTGAACAGGGAAAGGGATTTACCTGACGTTCCATTGCTTTCATGATCTTGATCCAACAAATTATCAATTTTCAATTGGTGGCAAGAGGACAATATGGCCAAAGCAATTTGTCTTTTAAAGCCTATTAACCAGACTAAATATGTTTGCTGAAGTCTTTTCTTATATCAAAATGCATGCATTACCCTATATTTTCAATAGAAAGCTTATTAGCCGTTTGAAACAAGTTATTCGATCAGATATTCTTATAAGCTAAACGGCAAGTCAGGCTGTCAAAATACAATTAGAAGACTGTTGTTTAATGTTCTCTGTTCGGCCGCATCTGATGTTGCAAGTTCAACCGAGTACATCTTAAGTTACGTTATTACGTGAACTGTTAAAGTTACGGCAGATGTGGCTTTGACTGACCAAATCGGTAAGGTATCTGGCTAATTGGAGCTTAGGCCTATAAGGAGGAGGAGGGAGAGAAGCGAGACTGCGGTTGTTTGTGTGTGGCTCATTTAAGTAATTGTCAGCTCCGATGAGCCGCTGCTTGTTTAGCTTGTTTGTTTGAGGAGACAGTAGTCCTAATGAAGCAAGATGTTGATTATCTTTGCCTTATCTGTCACCATTGAAGATCCTAAAATGTCCACCAGTGGGACGCCCCCCCCCCCAAACAGACATGAAAGCCCATTCTTTCAGCCCATAGTTTACTGCAGGAGTAAACTAGCCTACCTTGAAGTGTGCTACACACACATGGACAAAGCAAAGCAAAACTTTGAAGGTCCACAACCGTGTCAAGGCACGTACCCTTTGCATCCAGTTGATGTGTAAAACTAAATTCTCATTTAAGCCTAGAATTCTTAGTCTTTCTCAGTGAAATAGAGCGCATGTTTCAAACAAGAAATTATAATCACCACTGTCTTTTATCAGTTAGTGATATAGTCTTTATGGCAAATAGCAACAAACAAATTCCGCTTTCGTGAGCAGGATAAGAGAACACATCAATCTTTGAATATGATGGCCTATAAATAAAGCAGGTTGTGATATAATACCTATGCTGTTGAGCAATAACGAAACAGTTTGCTCATTCTATATAAAAAAAAAAAACGATATTGTATATCGGGATATAGTCTAAAAATATTGAGATATGAGGTTTGCGTTCCATATCGCCCAAGCGAGTGGGGCATGACTCCAGAGACATTTCTGCTCCAAATGCCTCTTGTTGTCAGAGAGTTGACCAGTAACGAAGGCGGCAGAATGGGTTCTGACCCTTTTGACGTATCGGGTGAGCCATATTGACGAGACAGGGCGTCAGCTTTACAATTTAACTTTCCAGGGCGATATGTAATTGTGAACCTGAACTGCGTGAAGAACAGTGCCCAACGGGCCTGACGAGGATTCAATCGCTTCGCCTGTCGGATGTACTCTAGGTTGCGGTGATCGGTTAACACGACAAAGGGCTGCCGCACTCCTTCCAGTAGGTGACGCCACTCCTCCAAGGCGGCCTTCACAGCGAGCAGCTCTCGGTTACCGATGTCGTAATTTTGTTCAGCCTCGGTCAATTTGCGTGAAAAGAAGGAGCAGGGGTGGAGTTTGTTGTCCAAATCATGACGCTGAGACAAAACGGCCCCTTATCCCACCTCTGAGGCATCTACCTCTACGATAAATTGTTTTTCCGGATCTGGCATTTGCAATACAAGAGCGCAAACAAATTTCTTCTTCAATTTGATGAAAGCTTCTTGCGCCTCAGGAGTAAATTCTTTTTCGGTTTGCCTCGGAGGAGGGATGTAAGGGGTGTGGCAATTGAACTAAAATTTGGGATAAATCGCCTATAATAATTGGCGAACCCCAAAAACCTTTGCAACTCTTTAACCAACCACAGAGACTGCTTGTACCTTAGTCTCCTCCATAGAGACCCCATTTGTACTGATGCGATGACCGAGAAATGTGACCTGCTGCTGGTGAAACTCACACTTTTCGGCCTTTACAAACAAGTGGTGTTCGAGCAGGCGAACCAGTACCCTCCGGACGTGTTGCACATGCTCTGGTAGTGTTTTTGAAAAAAAATCAAGATATCGTCAATATAAGCGACAACGAACCGGTCAAGCATGTCCCGAAGGACATCGTCAACAAAACCCTGAAAAACGGAGGGGGCGTTAGATAATCCGTAAGGCATAACTTTGTACTCGTAATGTCCGGAGGCAGTGCTGAAAGCTTTCTTCCACTCATCGCCTGCCCGAACACGCACCAGGTTATAAGCACTCCAAAGGTCCAGCTTAGTAAACCAGGAGGACCCCCGGAGTCGCTCGATAGTGGCAGGAATCAGTGGAAGTGGGTATGTGTATTTGACCGTGACATCATTGAGACCACAGTAGTCTATACAGGGACGGAGTCCACCATCTTTCTTTTTTACAAAAAAGAAACTAGCAGAGGCTGGGGAACGTGATTGACGAATGTACCCCTGACGAAGGGCCTCAGCCACGTATTCCTCCATAGCCCTACTTTCTGGCTCGGACAATGGGGAGATACGTGACCGGGGAGATGTTTGACCTGGTAAGAGATCGATGGCGCAATCCCACGGCCGATGAGGGGGAAAGGCAGGTTGCCCTAGATACTGAAAAGACCTCTTGGAGGTCTGAGTACTGAAGAGGGATATCTGAGTGTTTATGTGAATGGGGGCTTTCTATGGTGGTAGAGTGTAATTGATGTGGACCAGAAATACATGAGGTGGAACAGGTAGGGGACCAGGAGAGGATACATTGGCTAGTCCAATCAATATGAGGGTTGTGTAGTCTGAGCCAGGGGACACCAAGAATAATCTGGTGGGAAGATTGTGGCAGAACTAGGAATGACATTTTCTCAGTGTGGCAGGGTTGAATGTGTAGTGTGAGAGGAAAGGTGCTGGTTCTGAGAGGAAAGTGACCAACTGGTTGGCCATCAAGGGCATTTACCATGACTGGGTTTACTAAAAGACAAGTAGGAAGAGACAAGGAGGACACAAGGGATTGTGAAATACAATTCCCAGCCGACCCAGAGTCTAAAAGTGCGGAAACAGAGAACACTTGATTAGATACAAACAACTAGACTGGAATAGTAAATTGATTGACACAATCCACCTGATTACTGGAGTCACTTGGCGCTGTTCGGGGGCACTGACGTTTCCAGTGGCCCTCCTGCCCACAGTACAGACACGCCCCTGCCTCCAGCCGACGTTGGCGCTCAGCAGTGCCTAGACAAGACACCCCCAACTGCATAGGCTCTGGAACGGGCCCCTCTTTGGGCAAAGGGGGGTCCTGCTGAGGTTCGGGGTGATGGGGGAAATCGAGGTGGTGAGCGTCTACGTCGCTTGTCTCGGAGGTGGCTGTCCAAAGACGTAGCAAGACGTGTGAGCTCATCAAGATCAACATCCATATCCCGACAGGCGAGTTCAGTCTGTAGCTCTGGGCTGAGTCCCTCACTGTACAGGGCCCGAAGTGCATCATGATTCCAGCCACTGTCTGCAGCCAGGATACGAAACTCGAGGGAGTAGTCGAACACAGTTCCCGTGCCCTGCCGTAGATGTAACAGCCGGCGGCTGCTGGATTGTCCTTGCCCAGGGTGATCGAATACAGCTTGAAGGAGATGCATGAACTGGAGAAAATCAGTCGTGGCGGGGCCTCCACCTCTCCAGACGGCGGCAGCCCAGTCCAGAGCCCGCCCTGTGAGCAGTTGGATCACTGTCAATATCTTTTGCTGCTGTGTGAGACCTGGACACTCAGCAAAGTGAAGTTCACAGGCCAATACAAAGTTGCGACAGCCTCGAGGATTCCCATCGTACCTCCCTGGGAGAGATGCCTCTCTGACAGCATTAGGGAGCAGTGCTTCTCGTGCTGGGTTCCCTGGAGCTGGAGGAACAGGTACGTTGAGTGGAACTGGAGGTACCGGTGGAGCCCAGAGGAGTTGTAGAACCTCGACCATCCCTTGGGTGAGTTGCTGGAGTTGATGTCGGTGGTCTGCGAGTTGCTCCTCCACTGAAGGCATTGGGTTCGGGAGGCAGGGGCACGCCTGCTGCGTCCATAATGTGGTGTTGTTCTGTCAGAGGTACGAGTCAGAGGACGAGGCAGGAGGACCAGAAAAGAAAGAAGTCTGCCTTGCAGAGTTGCAGTCCTAGATTGCCAAGTCCAAAACGAAAGAAGCCTATGCCCAGGCTAGAAGGTTCCACTCAAAGGTTTGGCCGGGAAGCACGAGCCTGAAACAAGAAAACATATCACCAATCACAAACATGGAAGCTGACAGACTCACACACACAGGAATGAGGGAGAACAACACAAGGGGGACCAGGTCAGGGGTCAGGTTGGTTTAAATAGGAAAGTTAACAAGACAATTAACCAATGAACCAATAGGGGGAACACAAACGAACAGGTGAAGACAATGACAGCAGAGCACACCAGGAAGAGTAATGAAACAAGGAAGTAGGGCGTGACCTAACAGAGAGAGATAGGCCGTTTCTCAATATCCGTTCTTTTGTGTTCTTGCTTTCTCGTGAAATTGTGAAACGTCATTAAACACAGCCGAAGTACCGTTCCAATTCACAAGTTCGCATAAACTTAAGAACGCACGAAATTCCCGGATGTTTTCTTGATTCAGCCATTTTATCAAGAATGCATCGGATGGTGACTTCTGTTATCTTATGGACCATTCCGCCCCACAATGCATTTCTGCATCCAAACAGAACTTAAATCAAAAAAATAAAAATGGAGCTAACGCAACGATAACAATTTATGTTTTAAACTAATACGTTTGGAATTTATGGCTGTGAAGTCTATTTTGTAAAATGGGACGAGAAATGGTGACTGTTAAATTGTTTGGATCAACAATCTTATTTCCTGCAACAAGCATAACCATCACGGCTATTCAGCAGCTTCTGAACACCTGAATGTAATTATGATTAACAAGAACGCAACTGTCTCAAACTGCTCTTTGGGCTTACTGTTTCCTCGCCTTCTTGTAAGTGCACTCCCGTTCTTGACTACACAAGTTTAAACTTGCAAGTACACAAGTCCGTTCTTGGCGTTCTTGGTATTGAGAAACGGCCATAATCTAATGCTGAAAGATGCCGAGGAAACAGGAAGTCGAAACATAGACTCAGTACTCCGGGGACCTGGAGCGTGGAACGGTCGACCAAGGAGGCACAACCGTTACACTTGTACACCTACCTTTTTCCTTCAACTTGGTTCTGACAGACTTGTTCTTCAGTGAAGTTTGCAGAACAGGCAGATCTGGGAAGATTATAATTATTCTGTCAGTAAACAAGCACTTACAATAAACTCCATGAATTTAGTAACAATGCAAAATTCATTTCATGAAGTCACTAAGGTCATCTAGTGGTGAATTAATATAACAGGAAGAGAATTGCACCATGCTTATTTAAGAAACTTTCAGGCACTTTACCAATTGTGGTACATTTCTATAAATACTGGAAATAATAATATATATTATGTATTATAATTGGGAGTGAACCAACTTACTAGGCTTTAATAGCAGTAAGTAAATAATTTAATAGCAGTAAGTAAATAATACATACACCTTCCATCCTTCCACTCATCAGAATCAGTTCTGCCATTATGCACACAATGCATAATGCCTCAACATGGATGAGATGTTGTTGCTATATTACTTTCTCACAATTTTTACATTTCACCTATGGATATATTGTATAAGTAAGTTTCATGATGACAACGTTAAGCTAATATCTTTAAATGTTAATTAACACCGTCTAGCCTTTTAAACTATTGCATAAACCACCTTATTGGGAGGAATCTGATCAAAGTACTCCCAAACAGTCTCCACCAAAACCCACGAGCCCATATTCTTTATGGGACATCTTTATATTCGTGATGTCTATATCAAAATCAACCTAGATTCAACATACTTGCATGGCAACCGAGGCCTCAAATGTCACGCCACGTGATCTCTCCATTTTGACACACGCCTCGATACGGAGCATCAGCTAAAAATGACGTGAAATGCTTGATTCTAAGTCTCGATACGATCTGGCCATCACTATTGTACTGTAAGTGCTAACATTCTCTTTATTTTCGAATCTTTGTATAGAATTACATCTAAACACACATACTGTGACAGTACCCTAAGAAAGTACAACTACTGCAGTATGCTTATGTGGTTAGTTTATAAGTTTTAAGATCAAAATGAAATGGTTTACTATATCTATTGTGGTCATGTTGTATGTGCCATATGGTTAAAATTATGATATGAAAGTGCAGAATATTAGTAACAAGCTGTGTTTTACAGTATGGTCGTGGAAGAATATCAGCATCCTGGAGGCGCAGAAAATGGGTGTTCGGTATGCTGGGAGTGAATGCCGCACATCGAAGACCCATCCAGAGATTGGTGAAGAAAAGGTCCCGCCGTCATCATTAATGACAATCAATGAATTCATGTTAATTCCTAATGATTCATGAGAATTCATGTACCCTTACCGTAAAGTGTTACCATTTTTTGTCTACACTTTAAAGAAACATTGAACTATGTTTTGAAGTCTTAGTAAACTGAATGCACTGTCTATGTGTAGTTCACCAAGAAAGCCTATTTTGATGATGTGTTTGTGAGCAATGATGAAGAGGTGGCCATGTAAGTAGAAGAGATTCATCAGAAGACAAACCATGTAAGTATCTGTGCAGTTTTTAATCGAGTCTAACACTCAAACATCAACACTAAATCATCTTTAAAACAATTAATGTACAGGCTGCAGGTAAAGGCAAATGTGGCAAATCTGTGCTGGTAGCAGCAAAGGAGGCAGCCAGAAAGAACAGTAGCAGTCTGGATGAGGAAGGACTCGAGGTCGCTGTTTGCCGACATGGCGTACTTCTAAGGTGACTAAGAACTTTTCTACTCCTGAGGGTCTCGCTGTATTGTATTTATGTTTCCACTTGTACAACTTTTGAACTAAGAGTCTGAACCTGAAAATTTGGTTATAGATTTGTTAGTGTTTGAGTAGTTGTGAGAGACTAGAGTTGCCAGGAGTTTTTGTTATGTTTTGTTATGTACTGTATGTATATTATTTTTATATTTTTCTCGACTCTCCACAGGGCCCTCAACCACTTTTGTGGTGAGATTTATGTCACATTTTTTTGCATGGATGTACATGCAAGTTTGGGCCCTACCTACAAAAAGTAGCCTCTGTACGCCCGGAATATTGACATTTAATGGACTTGAATCTGTTTTTGTCCGTCAGGCATGCTAAAACACACAATATGAAATGTGAGGTACATTGTCCTTCACCCATTCACATACTTCGTGTTTGTGTGACATAGATCAGATTTCTCTTATACTTGCACCAATTTTGCATCTGTATGCTTAAATTGTATGTGTTATGTTAAAATGATGTTATGTAACATTATATTAACTTCAAAATTGTTTTCTTAGGGAGGCGAGAACCAGACTTGTGCTGGTTCTACCTTGAGTGAGGAGGTGGAGCAAGTCAACAGTTTTTATCCTGTCTTTCCATCTCCTTACATTTGTCATCTATCATATTTAACACCCGTAGTTTAGAAAAAATGTCGTTTTGTTTATCCAGATTGTGTATTGCATTCAAGGCTTTTTTTGTCAGGAAGCTGTAGGAATGCGCATGTTCTGACCATTGGGGCTGTTGTGAGAGCTTCATCTTGGGCAAAAGCGTTACCAAAAGTAACGGGGCAGAGAAGCCGAATCTTATCTCCCTCAGCCTTTTAAAACTCAATTTAATGTGATTTATTAGTATTGACTCATGGCACTTAACATCTGCGAGCTCTCAAGAGCAACAGGGGCATATAAAAACTTGCCTTGTGGCAGTTAAGTGAATGAATTAAAGTACAACAGTTGTCTAAATTCTTGGAACTTATGAAACGTGCATAAGATAATATACCATTACTTATTTTTGTTCTCATAATTGAACGGTTGTGGTATGACATGTGGAATGCTGTCACCAGCATTTATTACAACGTTCTCCCATGGCTCAGAAGAAGATGGGTTTGTTGATCCGACTGACGTGATGCACATTTTCTTTCCAGGATGGCCTTTCTCTCTGCACGTAGGGCAACCACAATCCAGATCATCTGGGCCCATACACAAAGGAAATATATTGGAAATATATTTTTAAGATTGTATGTTAATATATGTCACAATATATTTAGAAATATAAGAAGAACTATATTGAAATATAAGAGCTACCTGTATTTAAATATAAGTACTACTTATATGTAAATATAAGTTTCATTTATATTTAAATATATTTGAAATATAAG
>JAGFZM010000901.1:191972-218325 GCA_017657215.1 Limnothrissa miodon
TGTAAATATAAGTTTCATTTATATTTAAATATATTTGAAATATAAGTGGCCCTTATATGTAAATATAAGTTGCTCTTATATTTAAATATATTTGAAATATAAGTGGCCCTTATATGTAAATATATTTGAAATATAAGTAGCCCTTATAATTAAATACATTCGGAAATATATTTTTTTATATTGAAATATATGAAGCCCCTATATTTACGTATATTCCCTAAGCCTAGAGCAACTAGGGCACAACTAGGGCATATCCTGTGGATGCTTTAACACTCTGAAGGGGCCTTTCAGACACTTCTGGGGTAGTCTGGCACAATGTCAGTACTTCATTCAACTACAAACACATATGGTTATTCTAAAAAAAATCAACAGTACCATGAGTAAAAAAATAAAATTAGGTTTTATTATACGGTGTAAACCAAAAATGACATTTGCTGAGAAACATTGGCTGTCAATGCTTGAAAAGAACATACGGAATATACATATACATCTATTTGTTTTGGACAGCTTGCTGTTTATTTGCAGCCCAGTTGGCCATGTGATGCCATCGGAAATTTCTTCAGCATTGTTTCTGAGGATGGAGAAGATAGTAGACCTTGTTTAAGTATAAACAGCTTAAATTATTTGCAGAATGCCATGTTAGTCAAGAAAATACTTTTCTCTGTGCAGTGATGGTTTCACATTACACTGTGTTTATATCATGCAAGTAGACCAAATTGGACCACAATAAATGGAAACTAGTTAATGGCGTAGTTTGGAACTTTTGACCTAATTTTCAAGTTATCCAGTGTGTTTTTTTAAATCAGTAGCTAATGGTATATGCTAGCATGCCACTTAACAGTCTTACCCACACTACAATACACACAAGGAAAATAAATTCTAATGGTAGACTGTCAATTTCAGTAATGTTAGAAATAAATCTTAAACCTTATATTTCTATGATCGTATTACATTTTGAGGAACTAGATTCTCAGCAGTGGCATCATTTTACAATTCTCCAATTTATAGAACCTTAAATAAACACAGAAGCACGCTCCATGCACTATAGTCGGTCCACTGTGGTAGCTTATGCCAACTACAGGGAGCGACTATTACAATGTGACCCAAGACTAGTTTTATTTCCAACAATTATTGTATCAACACAGACAGTGTTGTATGTACACTAACAGTCTGATGTTACAATTCATTTGCCTGAATGGTGTACTGGAGGCTAGCACACAAATATCACACTGGCTAACTTGCTTTTGGCTCTATAGTATGTCCAATATTCCAAACAACAGGAACTTGTTTCACATTGTTAAGATGATCACATTTTCAAAAATGTCCATTAACTAACCAAAAATTGCGTTCAGGTTATCAGGGTTTACAGGCTCCCTCTGGTCTGCCATGACATCCCTTTAAGATTGTCACCCCTAAGAACAAAACAAATTTCATTAGTACAATAATAAACAGTTGTGGATGTTGTATTGACTGAAGGGGAATCCTGGTATTTTTCAATACAAAGTCTTCTAGATAACCATGAACTGTAGTTTAAGAAGATTTGCAACAATGTAGACCGAATGGTGAATCAACCAAAGATCATCAAATTGAAAACTGAAGAAAAACTATATGAGCATACATTGCCCGGTGCTGGAATGATGGCTGTGAAATAATCAAAAGTTTATCTTTCCATTAATAAGAATGTTAAAAGCGACAATATTTGGGTTAACGTCAAGTTAAGGATATCTTGGTCACTCACCGTCACTCTGTACCAGTCTGTTTGTCAGAACATCTCAGTGAGGGACTTTAGCCAAGCACTTAGTTCCTGCACAAGTTGACAGCAAAACACGGATTCACTCCACAGGAAAAATTAACATTGAGAAAGAGCTAAACAGACTACAAGTTTGCTGGATTTTTTAGGTTATACGACTGGTCATACAGACACTAACCTGCTGCACAAGCTGGGAGCACAGCAGTGCGGACGGGATGTAGGGGAATGCTGACCAAACGGTTGGCACTGCTGAGAAAGAAATGATGCCAGGAATTCAGGAGGTGCAGTTGTTTAGACTGAAGGAACACTATAAAGGATATGTCAAATGTTAAATAAGGCAGCTGGATGCAGTATGTTGTATTAATATTATTGCATTTACTCCCCATGCAGTATACACAATGTAAGAAAACTTGAGGCAATATTTACAGATGTAGCTGGCAATTATCCTCTGAACTAAGCCTAAGCCTAGTACTTTCAGACTAAATGAAAACAGACTATATGAAAGCCTCTGACACCCTTCAGTAATAAACAGGAAACAACATACTGTAAATGCTAGATAGCAGACACTGACTTGCCAAAACCAAATGAAATCTATGGAGGGGAAGAAAAAATCAAGAAAGACCAAAGACAAATTGAGAAGGCAGGTGGCTGAATTACAGAAATCTCTTGATGAAGAGAAACGGGCCACAGAAATGTACAAAAAAAGGCTCTAGCGTTAGAAAAGAAGACAACATCTACAGCTGTACCAAGTGATGTCAGAAGATCTGTACTGCATCACACAGCAATCATTGCTCAAATAAAGGAACATTATGAAAAGACAAAAAGTGAGAGAGAGAGGCAAATGATATCTAAGGTAGTGGCAGGTAACCTTATCAAGAAATACAGACTGCAATCGTTTTCAAGTCTGCTTTGGATTTTTCAAAGAAATGCTGGAAGCTCACCAGCGGTGTATCTACATTTCAAAGGAAGGAAATCTCAAACTTTGTGGACATCAAGAAGAGGGTGAGGGATTTCTTCATACGTGATGATATTAGTAGAATGACCACTGGCAAAAAGCAAACTAAAACAAAGGACAAACAGAAGATGCAGAAGAGGTTCCTCCTTGACACGTTAAAAAATCTGCACAGGAAATTTCTTGCAGAGAACACAGAAAAGCTGTCATACTCCATGTTCTGCCGCCTCCATCCTTTTTGGGTGGTTTACCCTTCCCTTGCTGATCGGGACACTTGTATGTGCAAGCTTCACGAAAAGGGAAGGGAGCACCAGACGGTGTTGGTGCAACCCTTAAAAGAACCGCAGTCAGGCTGATAAGTCAAGGATGTGACATCCCAAATACTCACAAACTGCACAGGGTCCTAGAGGAGAGCAACATTGCCATCAAGCTCTACTTTATTGAAGATAAGGCCATCGAGAAAGCCCTCCAAGATGGAGGAAAAGGTGGAATTGCTGTCTGATAAATATTACTCACTGATAGCAGCAGCACAACAAAGCGGACAGTGAAAGTGAAGGGTCATATATCCAGTGTTTGATGTGGTTAGGCCAAGGAATCTGATGAGTGAGCCCAGGCATATTTCTCCTCTCTTGATTTCTGATGTAACTTTGTGCTGCAAATCTGACGGCCAAGTGCTGCATATACCATGTGCTGCACGTAGTCATGGGTGACCCAGGTTTGAATCCTATGCTCATTTCCCAATCCCAGCACTCTTTCCCACTTACTTCCAGTTTACACCCTCAACTGTACAAACCCTATATACCTATATAAATAACGGCGGTGGTGGCGCAGGTGGTAGAGGAGCCGTTCAGTGACCGTTCAGTCCTGGTGACAGGCTGGAGCCTTGCATGGTAATCCCCTCCACTGGTGTGTGAATGCCATAGCAGGCGCCGCGTGGAGACGCAGTGGCCTCTGGCTCTCCTGACCGTGCACATCACTGTGGGATAGCTAGAAACGTAATTTCGATTCCTCTGTATGTACAGTATATGTAGAGAAAGTGACTTAACTTAGCTACCTGTCTTAATTTAAAGGAAAATTTAAAGTTCTCTTGAATAAGGATGGAGGGACGGGCACGGGGTGGGACTTTGTCTCAATGGGCTTCCTGGCTTGTTGATCCGGCCCTGTGTGCCAAATTTCTATTGAGCATTCCAGGTGAATAACACACTGTCCACAGTCCTGTAGTCAATCATTGCGTGTGCGCTGAAGTTGCATAGAGGCCGAGAGCAATATTGCAGATCCAATTTTGTAACGGCAGTGTCGCGTCGCATGCGTCATCAAAACAAAAAGCAGTATGGGGCAGGGCTCTCAACCCTCACTCATTTCAAAATATTTCTCTCATACTCACACACGCTTTGCCATTTCTCACGGTAAGGAATCAGGCTAATTTTACTGCACAGAAATTCGCTTCAGTAAAGTTAGAAAGAAATTGACAGATTCGAACTTCACGGCTTAATAAATCTTCAACGAAGCGATCTTACAACACAATATAGGTCTTTGGGTCTATTCAACAGCGGTAAGGTAGGTACTTTGTCTCGATGGGCTTTTTCACGTTGCGCCTTGCGCTTTTGAGCACCGCTGTCATATTTCGGTCACACATTATATATGCCTAGATATCATTTGCCTCTGTTAAAGGCCCACTATGCAACATTTTTCATTTAATTAATCCGTTTCATACTGTTTAGGATGCTAAAATTAGTCATTACACGGCGAACGAACGGTATACAATGCGCCACCGTGGCCAATAGCGGTAGATACAGCACTTGCAATGTTCAGTGTATATTCAGTGTGAGCGTGTCTGGCCAACTTTCACATTCACAGTCACTTTTTCTTTTTTTCTGTCCCAAGGAGAAGTCAATGTAAGGATAAGTCATTAATGCAATGTTTTCAAGGTCAGCTTCAGCACAATTTGAATTGAAACATTTTGTAAACACTGGCAGTGTGGTGGCAGGATTTTAAATGCAAGGTTTTAGATTTATAAACACTGAATGGATGATAGTGTTTAAGCTTACAATAGTTATTTTATGTATAGTCAACTAAAATTGTGTCCATCTGTAATACTTTTGGATGTTTTTGGAAATATTCAAAAATTCACTTATTTATAATGATTTACAAGTAACCTTGCAAGGATTTTGGATTCAAGGGATTTGATTGATCCTTATATTTAAACTCAGATTTGAACTGGCTATGTGTGTAGAGATGGAATGGCTTTGGCAGTAGGCCTACTGATTGACAAGACAGACACTGCACCCTCTGTGTGCGCTTGAGACAAACAATAAGGGGAAAGTAGAACAATAACTAACATAACTAACCGCATACAAAGTCATCTAGTCATAAAGATATTCAAATTGTACATTAGAAAACCCCTATACTTTCAGTAGTTGCCATAGTTACCTTTTCATTAGCTGAAATGTAAAAGAAAATGGCATTATGGAAATGCACAAATACATTAGAAATAAAACTAATGCTGTATTATATTGTTTTTTGGAGTCACAGCTGTCTACGGACATGGGTCTGAAAGCCTGATCAGTTATAAACCAGACTTTCACAATACATTCATAATTATACTGTATTCTCTCTAAGACATTAGATCAATTTACAACAGATGGCGCTGTTTCATTACCAGTTTGTGCAGCCAAAAGCAGATTGCAAGCAGAACGACTTTCAACGGTAGAACACATTTATCTGAAATACTAGCGACAAACACACATGGCAAATAAGTCTGTCAAAGACCCCTGGTGGATAGACTGTACATCAAAAAAGCATTATCTTGTCTCAGCTAACATAATTTGTTTTTGTGGTGAGGACCATTAAGATCAAGGTTAAGAATGTTTAGAGCTTTTGCCATTTACAACACTGACACAGATGGTCAGGGTAGGGACCATGCAAGTGATTAAAAGTTACATTGGTAGAGACTGTGAAATGATTTGAACTTTTCTTTTAAAGGTATTAAAGATCAAGAAATGAATGTATTAATATTGAATTGCTTCTCCTTCTGTGTGTACAAAGATAGCCACTGATATGTTGCTTTCTGTTTCTTCACAACTTCTTTGTTTCTAGGCTATAGTTTTATAGAACTGAAGAACCTCTATGATATGTGGAGGTCGTGACTCCTGATGTAGCTGGAAATAGTGGGTCAGACCCAAGGCAGGAAGAGATGAGTGTTTCTCTACACTTAAAAGAGATGGAGATGCATTTCTTAGTGAAAAAATATGTCAGCAGTATGTCAAGCAACACAGTGAGGTGATGAGGTGGACGCATCTCATTCTCTGAGCTCTTGCTGTCGCACTCAGGAAGCAGAGCGGGGGCAAACTGCAAAAAAAAAAAAAAAACAGGTCAGTGTGGGGGACACTGAGCTTGGAAACAGACCACAGAGCATTCACATGCTGTGAGAAATCATCTCATCTGCAGCAATAGTTCACAGATACATTGGCCTAGATGAGCATTTGGGTAGATATGTGAGGATAAATGGTGCGGTTCTACAGATCCACACCAACAGGCAGCTAGCTAGAGAGGCAGAGAGTAGCTTAACAGCAGTACTACCTATCCAACATCAGGCAAGAAATGTGCCTGGCTAGCATTCACAAGCTGCTCACAAAGTAGAGCATCATATCAAGGCAGCAGTGTCCTAGCACATAGATGCTGTCACACTCTTAGCAGCACAGTTTGAGGTGCAGGAACAAAATGTTCCCAGTCAGATGACATAGATGACAATGTGGTTCATGTCTCAGCATGGCTTAGTCATGTACTACATTGCATACCGAACATTTCTCAGAACACCCAACCAGGGACGTCGCTTTGAGGCCCTAAGACAAAGAAATAATTTTGGGCCCACAAACATTGATTACAGTATCTAAATATTTTCGGGAGATCCTTAGAACATCTAACCCCCCCTGCTTCTGCTTCCCTTCATCTTTCTGTCGCTCCTCTCTGCTCTTTGATGGCCTCTCATGATGTGGTTCGAGAAAACCATAAAAGACAACTTTCTCAGGGCTCTCAAGTGGTCTGCCCTTCAACATAGAGAGAGTTTGGATTGTATTTCCTTGAGAAGCTTCTAAAACTTTTGGAACATATGATTAAAAGCTCCTGTGTCACTCACTGAATAACACCTGTCATCAAGGAATTTCTAATTGATTTCTGGGTATTATCCAACATAATTTTAGGTTCCATTCAACTTACATTACAGTAAGCACATCTCTATGGTGATAAGTGAATGTGTCTGAGGAACACCAGGTCATTGCTGATAAAAAAAAAAAACACTGACAATTAATTTGACTTTAAGGAGACAAGCCAAGCACTCTATATTTCTAGCAACTTTAGAGGATAGACTACTACAGCTGCCACAAATAAAGGCAATATTTTCAACCTGGTTACACCATAGAAGCAAATAATGATACAACCAAGCTTAAAGGTGATCTATGCAATTTTGCTAGATTTTAGCTCAATTTCATCTTTATCTCAAACCGTTTCTACCACCCCTTGATTGGCTTGCTGTCTGCCTGCTGAATACATTGGGAAAAAAACCCGGTCTCAAAACACAACACAGAAGCTGCAATACCAAAACAAACACTAGGGGCAGGAGGTTGTGCACCAAAGCAATAACAGACAACGGCCAACCAATCGTGAAGAAGAGGTGGGGGTTAATGCACGTGTGACAGTGTTGATTGTACAGCGTGAATCCGGGTGTGAGTTAGCAATACTGAGTCGGTAAATCATTTTTGAAAAATGCCTGAGGCACGTCCGAAGAAAAGATGCTCAGAGGAATATAAGGCGTGAAGAAGAGAAATTGAGAAGCAACGAAATAAGCCCCGGGTTTACATTGGGGATTCGTTTGAACGGTGGACTTCGCCGGCAAAATAACTTCCAATCGGATGCAGTCATGCAGAGGTGACACTTTTTTTATAGGACAGGTAAAAGTTACGATTACTTGTTATGAGAGCATTCACATGCAAAAATAAAAAATAACAGTTATCTCCAAAGCCATCTCATGAAAGCAACGTTTCAAGACGGTGATGGTTATACTGCTTATACTGACTAAGGTACGACGATTACACTGGGGGGGAGGGGGGAGCTTGCTCTGTTTTGTATTTATGTGAAACGTTAGCAGAAGTGACGTCGAACAGCATCGCATAGAGCACCTTTAATGTGTCCCTCACCGCATCAGCTATATATTCACCAGAAATAGAGTGAACAAGCGTCCTCTTTTGCCTGGACATGTCCTTTTACGTCCTGTCCGGGGCGTCCTGGCGGGTTTTATAACTTCACAAAAATAGGACCATTACGCATATGTAAATTCTCACCCTGTCAACTTCTCAGAACTGATTGCAAAAAAAAAACACGGAGTACCCGGATGAGCGCCATCTTGAGGGTAGAGGCTAGCTCACGCAACATTAGGCTAGATAGCCAGAGGATAAGATGGAGTACAAAAATTGCTAAATTGGGTGGAATTATCCCTACAGAATAACTGACCTCTCAGATGACTGGAATTATTTACCATCGATATCATACCCAGATATTGTCAAGTGTCTCGTACTAAGTAGCGCATATACTACTGATGAATTAAAATGCTACAAAGGTTTAGAGGCTTATAACCAAATGGTTTGTGGATGGGTACGAGATATAGTGTCAAAAGAGTTTGATGCAAAGAGCCGGGTGAAGGCAAAGGTAAGTGATAGTATGAAAAGAAAAGTAATTTTCATAGGGCACCCAAAGGCTAATATTCACTCACTGCTGGTCATTCATTTACCTGTTAACTGGGCTAGTCTGCTAGTGCTGTAAAGGAAAAATGTTACACATTTCTTATATCTATGTAACATTTCGAATACCAATCTTATATCTGACTTCTTCGCTGTGTCCATGGTCAATTTGCTGTGAGCGAGTTTGTTTACATTGTGTAGTACTAGCCAATAACCTAAGTTAGCCTTCCTTCGATCACTTCAGATCGATCAGATTGACATACACCAGCTCTCACACAAGCGTAAAATGCCTGTGTCTAAATCACCTACACAGATAGGTTAAGCTGTATGGACTAACAGTATGAGTAATCCTTTGGGCAATTAACATAACTACGCCGTATACTCACATTTGGCGTTCATTAGCCCATTAGCCCTCCTTTGATTGCCTGCTAACCTTAGCCGTCATTAAATCCATTGCTCAAAGTTGTCACTCTCTCTGTGCTTTTTCGTAGAATTGTCAGGTATTACATTTTCACTGGGTGGTCTCAGACTGCCTGATGTCATTAGTACACACATCTAATATCCCGAGTATTCATGTAATGATTCACCTTGCTCGCACGCATCAAAGTTTTCTCCCCACTGACGCAGCCATGCAGGGATGTTCTGTCCAGTCCATCCTGCCTGACGCAATGCTTAGGCACCTTTCACACCACAGAGGTTCATTTGGCACCATTGAAGGAGGCTATAATAAATAATGGTCATCAACCACCAAAAAGCTTGTCTGATCTGAATTCATCTGGAGGCCGAGTCCTCTTTTTTGGAAATCAAAATATGGCACCCTAATATTAATCTTTATATTCCATTGACTTAGACAGAAATAATTGTGCCTTACAATGCAGTTTTTTTCAGTGTTTCTGTAGTATTATTTATAATCTCCATTTCAAAAAACGGTAGATGGTATATAGTATAAAGAAAAAGGATAATGCAGGGTTTTTCAAGTTCAAGTTTTTTTCTACCTTGGTCATGCATTGACCAAGTTAACTTCAGTAATGAAACGTAATGACTGTATCTCGTGAATTAAAAAGGTATCAAATTGAACAAACCTTTACAGTATCTTAATCACAAAAGTGATGTTGACACACTGCCAGTGTAGACATTTGAGAATAGCAGCCATTAAGCAAATATTTATTTTAATAAACCACTGTAATACTTAAAAACTTACAAACAATACTTTGTACAATACTACCCTATTTGTAGTGTAGATATTTGTTACAAATTCATTTTTATTATGGTAATTTATGAATCTACGTTCAATTAAAGACTGCACTAAGCCATTCGGCGTGAACTGCTAACTTGGCCCATATTCAACCAAGGTAAAAAATACTGCCCACTTTTCGACAGGGTATCATGTCTCTTGCATGAATCACCACCCAGCAGTCATTTATACGGGGGAATGAGTACTCTGCCAAGATGGAAAGGGTTTTGCACACAACAGAGTTCCTCTGCACATCACCTGACTGCACATCGAAACCAACATTTAGCCCGCTGACTGTCACAGAACAGAAACTACCCACAGTCTTACACACCAATCACACTTCAGTTGCAGTGGCCATCAAAGCAGTATCAACAGCCCATAATCACCAATCAGGCAGGTCCAATATGCTTAGTTAATTGCCAGGGAGCCAAGTGTCAGAACAAGTGAGAAGAGTGTCATGGGAGTGACAGTGGGCAGAAGACAACTCAGAGGGATGTGTCAGATCATTGTGTGCTCATTAAACAGCAATCACCAGAGGAAACCCACAGCAGGGGGAAGAAGGTATAGAAGAGGCAGGATTACTGTTCGGACATCTCATAAAGGTGATCTAGACTGGCAGCTTGATGACATGGTAGTGTGTGTGTGTGTGAGAGAGAGAATGACTGGAGGCTAACAGCAGACAATGGGTAATAAATGAAGATGTGTGGGTGTTTCTGTGTGTGAGTGTTTATGTATCAAAGCAAATCTGTGTCTTGGGACCAATAACCTCAGTAACTGGAGCCACTGTGTCCTATAAACAAACAAATAAGAGCAAACAGCAGACAGACAAAAAGCCCTCCATCATGAATAAAGATGCGAACCGCCTGCAGGACCAAACATAAAAGGCCTATTAGGATGAGACACAAGAGAGATGCCCGCCAGACCAGGTCTCCTGTTGCCCCCTTACCCAATCAACCCAGCCCCTTGGGAGGCCATGAGCCAGGCTGCTGAACATGACGCAATGGCATTCAGACATTTGTAGCGCAAGCTGGGCCTTCATGCTTGGCAGCTGCATTGGCAACATCTGTGTACGGCATGCCGGACCGTGGCAAGCGGATGATCTGTGGGTACTGTAACAGGCAGGGTTCAAAATTAACTTTTTTGATCACAAGCCAAAGTGGCTGGTAACTTTCTGGAGCTACCAGCCAATTGGGATTTCCATTATCCAAAATGTTTGATTATGAGATTGAGATTATGAATGCCAATTAATGAAAATTGTATTATTTTATTAACAGTGCATGAAAAACGCACAGAAAGTGCAATAGCCTACACACAACAAACTATAGGCTACAGTTATAAACCTTGATTTAAAAATTACTGGTCCCCACCACAAAACTGTTTTTTTTTCTTTCTTTTGTGTAGCCTACTCACGGCAAATCTGACAAAACATGACGCATTTTTACTATCAAACACTAGCCAATTAAACTTCCTTCTCTTTGTTTTGCACGCTCTGTCAACATTTTCATCTTCTGCCTCCTTCCTCTACTCACCTCTTCCTGATCCTGACGTCTGTCCTAACCACCGCGGCATTTTGATATTAGCTTATTTTGCTGTCCAGCTCAGTCCTCTTTGATCATCTGATATTTCTTATTTCTTGTTTGTATTTTCGCGCTCTCGTTGTTGATTGGACCCAAACCGAAGCATAAGGTATCTGTGAGCTGCTGCCAAACGGAGGGACAAACGAGCCACAGCGTCTCTGACATGATTTGCATGATTGGCTCATGCATCACCGGCCAAACTGGCTGGTAAGTTTTTATCAATACCCGCCAAAATAATTTTTAACCCGCATTTGGCGGGTTGGCGGGTGTCAATTTCGAACCCTGGTAACAGATCCACTAGAGTTTTAGTGGGGTCATTATGGGGTCGCCCACCTCGCTAGAGTCACAGCAGCAAAACATAAGCACCATGTGCTTTCCCTGAAGACTCCTGTTTCAAGAGGAAGGCTACTTCTACACCTACTCCCCAGCTCTCAAGTGTATTTGTTTTTTTTTTTTGTTGTCTTTTTTTTTCATTTCTATGATGATAAAAAAGGAGAGTATGGATTGCTGATTACAATCAGTCATTCTCGATAATCTTCCATTTTTTATTATATAGTAATTTCAGTGCAGAAGCGTTTTAATCTTCTTTGCATTTTGTTGCGTGACTTGGTGTCTGCTGAAGTGAGATCATCTTCAAACCACAGCGCTGTGAAGCATAGACTGTGGTGACATGCAGTTGGAAATAGACTAACTAACCACTTCCTGGCTATGTGCAAAACACATCTATCAGCTACTACCTGCATATGACTGTTGTCTGGTATTATACAAACTCCAAATGGGTATTTGTATGCTCATTGCAGAAAGAGAAAAGTCATGATAGGACTTTCCATATGGATTTAGCATTGTGACATGGGTGTACAAATGACTTCTGCACAAAACATATTTATGCAAACACTGTAAAAATTATTTATTATATGTTACATATGTTACATTAGCCATGCACAATCATGTGCAAACAATATTTCCAATAGCAAACAAATAATACACTTCAAATAGAACAAAGGCTGATAAAGCAACTTAAGTAGGTCACTGAAAACTCTCAATTAGCAGCACTTAAAACACACAAACTGAGATTTGGTCATCGTTGAATAATACTGTACCGCCTAATGTTACACAGTGTAAAGGGCACCAAAGATGTGTGCACTGTGGTTTGATTCTTTTTCTTTCAAATTGTGGTTCAGAGATATGAGTCTTTTAACAGCTATTGTGATACTGAACTTAAAGCATAGATAGCGGTACAATAAATCAAGCATTACTATCCTTCAAATGTGGCCTTGGTAGAGAAGAGATTATGGCAGAAGACAAGCTGACACAGGCAGAGGGCAGGGGGATATGACAAAATGCAGTAGTATAGTACATTGGCAATGTTCTTGCATAACACGCAGTGTTATTCACAGCAAGTGATAAATATCAGCTGAAATGCTTCCTTCTTCAGGTTCCTATTTCTTTGGTAATTGCGTATTGTAACACTGACATTGGGAAAAATGCTTAATGGCATGTGTGTCCACAATTACACGTCCTCTGGTTTAAAAAGTGCAAAAAAAAATGGGGCATAAGTCACAAATCAAAATATGATCATAACCATGTTGACAAGGAAGGAGCCTGTTTTTAACTCCACAATAAGACCCAGCTATTGACATTTCACATCACTTTTGCTTTGCTCCTGCAATATCTTCACCAGATGGAGTCTTGTGGGCACTCTCAGGCCTCAGAGGTTGGCTTGAGAGGATTGCTCTCAACCCATAGAGACTTTTCGCGTTGTTTCTGGGCTTCGGTCATTTTATAGAGTTTCAACGACAGCAGTACAATTGCTGCAACCAGAATCAATATTATGATGACGAACACAGGAATCTTGACATCAGGGGATTCTACAGCCTTGGTGTCACCAGTTTCTAGAAGGAAAAGACAAATATCAGACAATAAGTATATACGTGTGTGTGTGCTCGCGCTTGTAAATGTGTGTGTGAGTGTGTATGGTTTTGCTATTGCTATTCCCTCTAAACTCTATGGCTTGTGGCAGTGGCTACTGTGTAGCTGTGTAAGTTAAGCTGTGTAAGTAATTAACAGTGTAAGTTAATTATTTTTAGCTAGTTGTCTTGTGGGCTGACATAATGCTGACTGGTAGCAGAGTTTATGACCTCTGAATAATAAATACATTTGATTTGGCTTAACATGTTGTACATGAATGGAAGATGTCATGAGTTACCTATGAGCACACGAACATCTAAAACCCCAGACGAGTCTGTGGCCATCTGCTTCCAGGTGTTAGTGACGGTCCTGACCCATTCCACCACCACACAGGTGTACTGCCCGCTATCTGTCGCCTCAACATCTGGCACAGTCAAGGTAAAGTCTGCAACTCTAGGCCGGCTGAACACCAGACCTTTCCTCTCCTTGTCCATGTTCTGCAGGGTGCCATTCCTTGTCATTCTAAAGATAGGCTCTTTATGGTTCATAACTTTGGTTTTCATTCTGAACCAGGTTACGTCAAAAAGCGAACCCTCACTGGACTGTGAAACAATGTTGCAATCAACCTTGAAGCCGACGTGAAGGTCAGTTACATTGAGAAGGCGGTCATTTTTTTTCAGACTCAGCTTTCCTTCTGTTGGATGAAAAAAGTTTTCTTATGTAAGGTTAGGCTGATGGTTCAAAGGCAGAGTGCAGACCAGGCTAGGCCCAATAATACTATGTGTCTGACAGAGTAACATCACACAACATCATGTTTAGGTCTGCAAAGTGCTGTGCATCTTGGGCCAAATAACAAACAGTCACATTTGTATTACATGTTGACTTCAAAGGGCTTAAAGGGATTATCCGGAGTGAATCAACCCATAGCTCTGTTGACTGAGGCTGTTGAAGGGTGTCTATAGGCATCAGAATGACAGCAGTATGTACAACGTAGACCAAATTCACGAACTGGCCGCTAACGCTAAGCATATTGGGCATATGAAAACGAAACAGACATGCCCTAATCAGTTAGTTACCGTTTTGTTACTCTGTCTATCGTGCATGAAAATCTGTCGGTCTTATACCTATCGATAGCACATA
The DNA here is from genome assembly GCA_017657215.1 of Limnothrissa miodon. Lineage (NCBI taxonomy): Eukaryota > Metazoa > Chordata > Actinopteri > Clupeiformes > Clupeidae > Limnothrissa > Limnothrissa miodon. Next base: position 206,266 of record JAGFZM010000901.1, read on the forward strand.
GCAATGTGAATCAACAGAGCTACGTGTTGTTTCACTCCGGATAATTCCTTTAAGAAACAAGGAAGGAAAATGTAAGAACTGGCATCTGTGTGGAAAGAAATAAACAAAGACTGGATAAAATAAATAAATAATGTAGCCTGAGGTGACATTGTTGACTGAGTATGAGAGAGGCTTCCATACCCAGTTTGCGCACACTGACGGTGATTAGTCCTGAATGGTCCGAGGCCACAGGTTTCCACTGGTCTCGGCAGTCATATTGGTAAATGTCCACTCGACAACTGTAACTTCCACTGTCGGAGGGCACTGTGTTCAGGACAGCCAGGCCAAAGGTTTCCTTAGAAGGGTGTTTAAACCGGAGCTTTTCTTGGTATTGCTCGAGGAGCGTTAGGTGGCCATCATAGGTGTGTTGGAGCAAGGGAATGGAAGAGGTGGTGTTCTGTTCCTGGAACAGCCAGGTGACACTGTAGAAGGAGGATGAGGATGGGTCAAAAGCCACATTGCATTCCAGGTCCACACGCTGGCCTTCAGTCACTTCATGGGCCCTTGCTGTCTTATTCATTCTGAATTCATTTGTAACTGTTTACAGAACAAAGAGGAAGATTATTTTGATTTGGATGAAAAGTTATAGTGTAAGAGAGTATAATATTACCATAATGCTATTACAACACATAACATCAACCTCTCCCTATTTAAGCTAGAGTACACATTTACTGAATTAGCTGAGAACATAGCTAAACACATCGTATTGTATAGAACAGAGTGAAAATACACATAGTATTATAGAACATAATTGAAACAATGTGGTAAATGTGCTAAACAGAAGTGCTTATAAGTGACATTGGTTCCAAATGCATGTTCATGACTAGACCTTGAAGTATTGAGATCACAAACATGTATGACATACTGTACTATAGGAGCCCTTTATTGAATCTTTCTTCTTGAATTTTCTCTTTGGGTCTTTAAGGTAATAATCTTTATCTCTATCTGAGACATTTTCATTTGTGTGGAAAGGACATATTTGTGTATGTTTTGTTCCTACCTTCTGTCTGAATGTCTATCTCTAGCTTTCCTGACTGGTCCTCAGCCAGCTTCCTCCATCGATCGCCAGGCATCAGCAGCCATTCTGTCACATTGCAGAAATAGCTGCCCACTTCTAAGGGCCCAGCCCTTGGATATGAGAGAGTAAAGTGCATGGGAGTGGGTCTCTTGAGCAGCAGGCCACCTGCCAGTGCATCTAGAGCGTGGAAGGTACCGTCCCGACTGACACTGAAGATTTTCTGGGCGCTGCCTTCGCTCTGCCTCCGATACCAGATTACTTCAAAGACTGACCGGTCACTAGAACAGGACTGGACCAGGCACTCCACATCAAAGCCACCATGAGACTTAGTGAGGTGTTCAAGCTTGTAGATCTTTGATAGGTGAAGATTGGCCACTGTGCATTTCAAAACAGATATGATGCACTGTTTAGTTTCCTAACTGACACCATTTTGCACTCACAGTCTTCATTTATTTTATTTATAGGCATTATACAAGACCCTTACATTTTAAATCTTATTTTAAAAATCCTTTAAATCTTATAAAAATTCTATAAAAGGATTTGTTAATAAATCTGTGAATCTTACTTATAGGCATAACTGTAAAGTTGGTGACCCCTGCTTTGCGTGAGCTTTTCTTCTCCCAGGCTCCTTTGCAACTGTGCTGATATTGTTCCAACTCACACCAGTACTTCCCGCTGTCGTCCGGTTCCACGTTGTCCACAGTGAGGTAGAACGTTTTCGAGTCAGGTCGGGAGAACTGAAGTCTAGTCTGCAGGTATGTGGGGCCATCCCCATAAGTCAGGTCCCCCTTCTGACTGTACATCAGCAGGGTGTGGGTGACAGGGTCAGAGCCTGCGGAGGAGCTCTGGTAGTACCAGGTCAGGGAGACGTGGGAGGATGGGTCATCCACCCCAGAGATTATGTTACATGTGAGATCCACCTTTCCACCCTCAGGTTCCTTTATGGTTGTGACTGTTTCGTTAGTCCTGAAATCAGTGGCTAAAAGGACATGGAAGATGATTTTGTTTAGGTTTAGGTTATTGGCAAACACTTTTATCATAAGTGAGATAGAATGCAAAACAATATATTAAAAGTTAAAAACAAGAATTGATAGATATTTATCACTGCAGACACTTGCAAAGGGGGGGTGGGGAATCAAACACAGGTCACCCAACTGTCAGCTGAGCAAGCACTGCTCCACCAAGCCCACATGAAGAGCTCTTAGTCTACTGGTCTGCTGTATAATGGTCTCTTTAGTGTCTGGTGTACATTTGATTCTATGCAACCATATGAAATTTCATAATGATTAGGTACCAGATAGCTCAGAGCTCAGAGACAACCATGTCCCTCACCACAGAGGCCCTTTGTCCCTCATAAATGATCCATCACATTGAATTTGACAGTCACACAAAAACAAGACCTGCATTTCATGAAGGAAATGTTAGTGCGTCCAAAGTCCAATTACAAAATAAAAGATTAAACAATTAAAGTAAGTTATGGGTGCTAATTTTCAATAGAGGATCTTATTTTGGCAAAATTGCAGATTGTTGTTGTTGCTGGGCCAAATATAGGCACCTCATTCACCTACGGTCTAATGTGACCTGGGAACATTTCTATTTCTACCATTTAGTTTCAGCTACAACAAATCAGGGACAAAGAGATTTTTCGTGTTTTACTGGCGACAGAACACAAAAAGCGTGGACCGGAACTGGACTTGACATACATACGTTTTTCATTGACCACAACTTTCACAGAGGCACTCTGAGGAGTGAGAGAGTACCACTCCCCAGCAGGGTCTTGGAGCCACTCCTGCACCTGGCACATGTAGAGCCCACTGTCGCTGGCCCCTGCCTGCTGCAGCACCAGCTGGAAGGTTGGTCCTGGGAGCATGCTCATGGTCGTCTTCTTGCTTGCGTCCTGTAGAGTTATAACACCATCACGATCGCTGCTAGTGACAACACGATCAGCCAAGTGCCAGGTCACATTAAAACGGGAGGTGTTGGAGGTTGCCTTGGCAACCATGCATGACACTTGGATTTCAGAGTTGACAATGCCTTCTACTGGAGAGGAGGGGTTGAGAGATAACAGGCTTGCTGCAATAGAGAAAAAATATGTAAAAATTAACGAAACAGTATCATTCTTCACAGCAGAAAAAAAAAAATCAGGAATATTATTCCAAGCAGCAAAAAACTCAAACTTTCTAAAATATACTGTGGTTACAGGGTGAGATTTCACATTTGACATTTGACAGGTATCCAACAACTATCAGCGGGATATTGCCACAGAGATGGAAATGACAGCTGCAGAAACATCACATTGCAAACTTCCTGAATGTTCTTCCTGAATTTGGTGCTGCAGGGGGCTGTCACATTGTACCTGGCTTTAGCACTTGTACCCTCAGTTTGTTGGATGGCTTGCTGGCTCTTTGTGTTTGCCTCAGGTAAGCTTCCACCGTGCAGCTGTAGATGCCATTATTGTGAAGGCTTGCCTTGTTCACCACCAGCTCATACTTTCTTTGTTCCTCACTCACGGTGCTACTGAGCTGGTAACCGTGCCGTTCGTGTCCCCAGACCACATCTCCAGTGTGCTGCAATGAGACCACAGACTGGCTGGGGGACCCTTCTTGATGGAAAAACCAAGTCACAGAGAGAGGCACCTTGGGCCCCTTCACATTGCACAGAAGCCTGATCTCATTGTTTATCACCACGTTGGAAGTACGACTTTTCAAGCTCACATTTATTAGTTCGTCTGAGAAAAAATGGCAGATATGAATTACACCAAAGCATACTTATTTAATGTATATGCATTGTAAGATATTCATGTATTTAGATGTAATCATTTTTTATTTATGGTTTTGTTTAGTGTACCGAGAGCCGTGACTTGGACAGGGCACAGCTGCGATCGGCTAGCCGTCTTCTTCCCATCCTGGCTCCATTCGGACACTGTGCACTCATAGATGCCGGTGTCCGCCACACCAGCCTCTCCCATCTCCAGGATGACAGCACCATCAGCTGTGCGGAACGTCCGAAGCACAGGCCGCTGACGGAACTGAGGGCCTGGTTCCATCACACCCTCACGGCTCAAGCTGATGACCTCGCTGAAAGAGCTGCCCTGGGAGTCTGTCTTGTGTCGCCAGGTGACAGAGAGCTCGCCGTGCGGCCCAGACACATTGCAGTATAGAGTGAGGCGAGTCCCCTCGCTGACACCAAGGCTTGAGGGCATAGATATTCTCAGCCCACTTGCTGTGAAGAAGAGAGAGCAAATGTTTCTAATTGCTCCTCAGACTTTGCCTGAGTCACTTCTGGAACCCTTTGTGCTCAGTAAATGGGAAGTAAAGTAAAGTAAAGTACTGCAGCCTAGTATCTTTGGCTGTCACCTGATTAGCTTAGCCTCCACATCAAGTGTGGTTTTGGACAAAAGTGTCTCCTAGTCAGTTTATTCTTACCTTTTTACAGGTCAAATCAATAAAGAACTATAAACTGTTTACATGAATTCTGCCACCTACGTTTTACAATAACCTCAAACCCCTAAAACATTTTTTAACAATGTGAGCATAGTAGTGTGTGCCTATGGCAGTGAATCTGACCTTTAGGGGTGATGGTGACCTGCTGAGTAGCAGAGAGTTGGCTTTGTTTCTGGGTGAATTCCCCAGTGACACCCCTCTCTCCCAGCCACACCCGGCACTGGTACAACCCCTGGTCTTCAGCCCTAACCGGACGCAGGGCCAGCAGGTAGTCCTTCTCTGTGGTCTTGCTGACCTGCAGTTCGCCCTCCCGCTCCCTCACTGCGTAGCTGGATGCCACTGTCAGCATGCCCAGAGGTCCCAGGCGTGCCAGCTCTTGGTCGTTCTTGAACCAGGCTACGGTGAAGAAGAGCTCTGCAAGTTTCTGGGACTGAATGCTGCAGCCTACTTCCACAGGCTCACCCTCCTGGAGGTTGGTTTTGGCAATGTTGATGTGAGAAATGAACGAGTCTGCGGTTACTTCTGTAAGAGCAGGTAGGTTTTTTTTATTCTGGGCACCATTTCACTTGCCAAAATAAAACTGCACTTTTACAAGCAGAAACAATTTACACTTGCTTTTACCAGTAGAAAACAGATTTACAATTTCAAATAGGAAGAGAGAGACTTCAGTGAATATGGAAACCTCAAGTCTCACCGACTAGTTTGACGGCCACATCTGCAGCCTGAGCAGCTCGATTGGCAATTTCAACCCATGAGCGGTCGGGGTCCCTGATCCATTCTTGGACCCGGCAGAACATTTTCCCCTGGTCGCCCTGCTGCAGCTTGATCATACGCAGCTGATATCGGGTCTCCTCCACTTTCTCAATCACGATCTGCCTCGATTTATAGCGCTCCTCGTAGCCAGCCCCTGGCCTGACCGTCAAATCCCGGTCCAGACTAATGATGGGGCGAGGCTCAGCCTCGCCATTAGCATGGAGAAGCCAGGTGACGGACAGATGGGTGTGCTGAAAGGTTTGGCTTGAAGCCTGGCATTCCAACTGAAGGGTGTCACCCTCAAAGAGAGACATGGAGGGAAGTCCAGAGTAGATGACAGATAAGGTGTCCTCCACCACTGCAAAACAATGATCAGCAATTTATCAATTTAGTAAACTATAGCACATCACAGCAAGTACTATACAACCATACAATGGTGATATTCGTGTAACCAATTCTTGTGGCTTGGTCTTTAAAATGGTCACTAACATTGTAAAAACTACAGCACACACACACACACACTTTTAACTTACAATTATTATATTTATATCTATATATATAAACTTATAAATATAAATACACACACACTGTCACCTTGTATTGCAAAAAGGCCCAGTATGTAAAACACTAACCATTTAATGATGTTTTAGCACTGTAGGTTCCATAATAGGTGCCATCAGTGTTTGGGGTATGGCACTCAATCTCTGCGGAATCTTCCAGAAGGGCACTGTTGATGTGGAAGATGACTGATGACCCCGACTTCCTCTCAATTGAGATGTCCCCATCTCTGACCCGTTCACTGTAGACAGCATAACTGAATGTCGGATCCTCTGTGCTGATGATCTGGATCTCCATTTGAGGCTTGCTGGCTCGATAGGCTGAGAATGCAAAGTTCTGTTCATCTGGGCCTTTAAAGCCCGAGACAGAGCAGAAGATGGAGACCTTGAAGCCCTTGACACGGTACAGCGGGCCATCCTGGATTGTCACCAGACGCTGGGTTTGGCCAACATCTACTCAAAAATAATTGTTCAAAATCTGTTATTAGAACATTCTCATCTGGTTTTATGTCAATAGTGAATTGAAAAGCTTAAAAAAAAACATTGTTTTTTTCCAGTGCTTTTCCAGCCAAGGCCCTATGATGCAGAACTATGATGCAGTCAAGATCTTCCAGGTGAATTGCTTTATTAACAGCAGTGCAATCAATAAAATACCTATATATTAAAAGCGGTATAAATAAGGGCCCCTCCCGTGTGCTGTGTTTCTGTCTTCACTGCCTTTTATTGGCCAAAGATGGTAAGGAAGGTAAGGACAAACTTTGAAAAGCCTGGAGGTATGTCCCAGTCACATCAAACAAATTGGTATAACTTTATAATAACTGTCGCTTACAAATGGTAAATTAATGGCTTTTTTAAATTAACGACTAAAAATAATTTAACTGTTTAGAAATTGTATAAAAATTCTTAGTTGTTAACTGTTAGTTATAACTGTAATTTATTAACATATATTACACTTAAAATTAATCACTTAGCTTATAAATTATATGTGGACACATAGCAGTTTAGAGACCATTTGAATACATCATTTATACATTACAACATTTTATCAATGCAAATATTATATTATAAGCACCTTGTTGAGTATTATAGTTACTGCAAAGTAATTTGTAAAACAATTAGAAGCCATTGGCAAAACATTATACATTACATATTGTGTGCGTGAAGATTCACATTTATCCAGGTCATGTCTTATAGTGACATAGTGTTCAGTAAAGGCTTTTTAGAATTACACTAGTCACAAATCAACTGGCTGCGGACACAGCCATTCCACACATATCTAGAGACTTGTTCAGGTAATGTTTAGTTTTATCAACTAAATTCAGTGTATATTCTAACCTTAAACTTGAAATTTTGTGCTGGCATCTACTTTTGTAGCACAAGTTCTCTAAGTGCTTTTTTCCATTGTAAGACAATGTGTTTACACACATAGAGGGAAAGGTAAAGATGAACAGTTCATCCTTGCGCAAATTGAATGTTCAGGCCTGTCTGTACAGGAAGTCATTTTTCACAGATGTATCGTCTCATTAAATCTACGCAGTGCTTGGCAAAAGGAAAAATGTTGACAGGCGCATCTGAGCCATTCAGGGAAGCAGTAGGTTATAACAGTTTCAACGCAAACCAAGTTCTTCTTTCTCAACAATGTTTGCCTATTGTCATCACAATAGGTTACTGTGCTGCTATGTTGATACCTATGGCTATTTTAGCATAGACTTGTTGTGTTTAACATTGATATGTTTTATTTAATTTTATATAAGAGTTCCAACCACCTTACATTTGACACAAAGATTTAAAATATTAATATTATTACGTATTAATACTTATTATTTGAACTACCTTGATCTAACATTTGTGGCAGGTCTGTGTGTCATAGCTCTCCACTCCTCTCAAGTGTGTGTTAGTTCAGTCACAATACATTTAGCTTGTTTCCTTGGAAACTGAAGGAAAACAATGAAATAAAGGCTGATCCGTTAAAAAGATAATCTGTTTAGTGATGTTGGTGTGTGTGTGTGTTTGTAGTCTTACCTAATTGAAGCAGTCCTAGAAGGTACAACAGGAGAGTGAATGGCCACACATGGACCTGAGACTCCATTCTGGTTGTCCAAGACACTCCCAGGAAAAAAACTTAATCTGACATGCACATACACTCTCCCTCCAACATAGACAAACGTCATACACACACACAAGCACCACACCTGACTATGCAAAAGAGGTTGGTCACTTCAGTGCCTCCCTCTCTCTGACACACAACAAAAACAAAGCAGAAATCACAAAAGGGAAAGTGTGTGCACACACACAGACACACCCTAAGGCTTGGCCAAGAGTAACACCTGGAGCTACCTGAAGGCGAATAGACGTCCACTCTACTCTACAAGCATTGCACTCTAATGGGATCTATGTTCAGCTCTGTGTGACAACTTCCCTTTGTGTAGAAAGCGGAAGGTTGTGTAGACGTGGTGTGGTTTTCCGTCTGTTTTGCATTGACTTTCTTTGACACATACACACACACAAACACACACAGATAGACAGACTGATACACACACAGACTCACCACAAAGGAAACAAACATCTGTGTTGTGAAGTAGCTTTATGTCTTAATCTGCAGTGCACTGCTGTCCTTGCCTTATATGAATTTATATAATTAAAGCGTAATGATACATTTCAGGGTTGTCTGATGAAATGCTGGCACAGCGTCAGTCTCGTTAACTGGACTGGAAGGGAAGGTTGTTCACATGAGTGCCTGGCCTCAGCGCCCCTGAGAACACAAACAGAAAAAGTTACTTTGCAGAGAAGTATCCAGAGAGCCCACACAGGACAACATAGAATTTTTTAAAAATTAGATGCACAGCTCAATAGCATGTATATTTGCTTACCTTGAGCAAGTCTTAATGTTTCCCTCTTACAAAAGTTTTCACCACGCCCCATCAGCACAACACAAAGCATTTGTGCATTCAGGTCCACCTTTGCTTTAAGGTTTTTACGCAAAATAAGCAGTCTTAAATGATGCATGGTTCAAGACTTTCTCACACCTCACACTTACATCTGACTTGCTAGGTACTTTTCAGATACAACGTGTAAATAGTGTTAACAATGAAGTAAACATGGGTGAGAGTCAATGGGTCAGACTTATTTAACAAATGAGAAACAAGACCTGGAAGTCTTGAGACCTCCATTTTATGATATGTCCATGAAATGGATATAATAAAGGTAATACAGATAAACCAGCTTCCCAGTTTATTCTCTTTTTTAACCAAAAGCTGAAAGAGAATTTTGTATTTTTTTGCTGCTCTTTGAGCATAGGTGGATTTGTGGAATTCATGCATGTTGTGGTTCTAGGAGGGTGACTGTAAAGATAACTGGATCAGATAGAACCCAACTTGAAGAGACACATTAACACAAAAAATGAACAACAGCCTCACCTTGTGGAATGTATTGTCATGACAACTGTGACTTTCCATCTACTGGTGCTTGCGTAACCTACTGGAGCATTTATTGTTTTGAAAGATGACCCAAAATCTGCACTGACTGTTTATTTTATGCACATCAACAAATAATAAAAAAAAAAAATGACCTCCAATTCAGCCAAAAACCAGAAAAGCATAATGTTCCAGGTAGTAAAGCTAGTCTTGCCTACCTAAACCTAGCTGGAATCCACTGTGGGTCTAGTACTGTTACAAAAGTTCATCTAACAAAAATAACCTTAAAATGATTTATATAAAATTATATATTAAATAAATGCAAATAAACATATAACATTTTTACTATTGTGTTTTATTTACTAGACAAATGTGTTTGTTTAAACATGTTACACTTATCTGTGTGTGTGTGTGTGTGTGTGTGTGTGTGTTTTTCATCATTGTCTAAGTGTACTTGTTTATGCAACAGACAATGTGAGTGTAAGTGTAGGCCTACTCACATGTATGAGTCAGTGGAGGTGGAGTTTGGGGGTTAGGAGAGGTTTGGGGGAGGTGGCTCTTGATGTGTTTGTCTTGTCTGTGCCCTTGAGGTGAGGCTCATGTAGGTCATAAACATGAACCTTTCAGCATTCTTTGGGCAGCCTTACTGTATTCTTCCAAAAATAGACTCCACGCTGCATTACCTGAACTGATAAATGGGGATGAACTGTTTGTGAACATGTGCTGAGACAAGAAGGAGAAGGAGGAGAACATTTTCATGGTTAATCGGAGTACACTACATAAACATTTACCTTGTGCTAGCTGTTGATGTTTTCAAAATGGAAATGGCAATGGGAGGGACTGGAGGCGTCTGGCAGTCTGCAGTCACATGAGCCTTGAGCTGACCAGGGCCTAGCGTGGGACGTCACGTGCTGTGTCAGCTATTTTCTTTAGTTGGGAAACATATGCCCATTTCTCCACAGTGTCAAATGGCTTTAAACACAGAGACAAAAGTATTTGTGTAGTGTGTAGTGTGTAAAAAAACATAACTCTCTATAGCCCCAAGAAAAAAGGAGAAAAGTAAAGTCCGCTGATTTGTTTTCTTTGCCGTCTTTCTGAACCCTCTAAACCTCTAGTACAGTATGTGGATCAACCTGGTTGGCCAACATTGTTTTGTGTTGCCGAGAAAATGGGAGAATGTGTGTATATATGTGTGTGTGTGAGAGAGAGTAAGTGTGGTACAGTGGTTTTAAGGACAGAGGAGGACACAGGCAAATATGCAGCTCAGCCTAATCTGTAGCACTCGTCTCTCACAAGACAGCAACCACAGCAACCGCAGGTTGTTAGACCCAAAAACAGTGGAGTCATTTGCTCATACAGTATTCGTTTTAAAAGTGTGTGTGCATGTGTGTGTATTGGGTAAGTGCCTTGAAATATCTGTGTGCTTGGAGTGTAAAGCTAGTTACACTCACACATTTTGATAACAGTCATACTTTGCCTTGTCTTAGAGCTTAAGAATCATTTTCCAAATTACAGAAGGGTGATAAAAGATGCATAAGTTGTTATTGCAATATTTAACTAGATGCTGTAATTCAAGGGAATTAATGTTTGCAAGGAAATGCATTTGGGACAGTTGCATTATTGTACTAGTAGCTAACTTGATAGCAGTATAAGTATGACGGTAACTATGTTAACTGGAGGGTGGACATAGTTGAAGTGGCTGAATGGTCAATGGTCAATTAGCTATTCAAAGTTTGAATAGCTAAACCCTTGAATCGTATGAGCAGTTACAGTATTTCATAGACAACAGTTTCCATTCAACAACCTGGGGTTAATTGCCTCATTCAAGGGCACGGCAGGAATACGCAGGATTTGAACCCACATTTTCTAAGCAACTTGTATGCAAGCCCAGTTGCTTAACCACTATGTCACAACTGCAGTGTTGGCACTGTAGTCTGAAGAGAGTCAGCTTGTCTGCTTAGACTAACAAAGCCACAGTTAGTCCAGGTGTACCAAACATTTTAATGAGCCAATTGTGCAATCACCCACTCTGTCACTCCAGCAGTTTAAGCCAATGACCTACACACACATTCAAAAACACGGACAAAAGAACCAGCTGTTGGCAGAGGAAAGAGTTGAATAAGATTTACATTTATGCATTTAGCAGACAGCTTTATCCAAAGCAACTTAAATTTTGTTATCTATCAATTACTTCAGGGCCAGTCTCCCATAGAGCAACTTAAAGTGTAAATTTTAGGTTACAAACATTAAAGAGTTAATGCAATGTGGTTATTAAACATAAATATTATAACTGCCTAGCCTTGTTTTGTATGGTCATTTTTAAAAATAATATGAAAAATTGGTACTTTTAACCGCTACCTCTCACTTCCGCTAGGTACATCACAAGCGTTACGTCACAAGAGGAACTCACGCCAAGAACTGCGTTAGTTAGTTAGTTAGTTAGTGTTGAGAGGTACTGTAGTTAGTGTTAGAACTGCATTAGAGTTAGTTAGTGCTGAGAGGTACTGTAGTTAGTGTTAGAACTGCGTTAGAGTTAGTTAGTGTTGAGAGGTACTGTAGTTAGTGTTAGCACCAAAACACATTCACCTCACAGCACAGCCTACAATGGCACAGCCCACACAAACACCTGTCAAACATAAAGTGAGGGTGATATCGGTACATTACTTTTCTTTTTCTTTTCATTTCTTTCTCACTTATGTTCTTTATAATGGCCGCCGGGAAATCGCTTAACCCAAACATCTATAATATATGTATTTCGGTTTTGATATTTGGAGAGGTGAAAGTAAGCATGTCTATAAATGTTCATGAGAAATTTGGTTTTGATTGATCACTGTTTT
>JAGFZM010000902.1:0-11713 GCA_017657215.1 Limnothrissa miodon
GGAGAATCACTTATGAGGGAATAAACAAAATAACGTTCCATTTCATCTCTGAGAATATTTGGAGTGGACGGTTTTTATAGTAACAAAAACACGCTAAATGTAAAGATTCCAAAACACAGCAACTCAACCGTGCCCGGGTACGGTTCAATATGTGCAGTGTGAGTGCGGACCAAGAACCAGAGAAAACCGTACTCCGGCACAGTATGGGTAAACTGTACCTGGTGTGAGTACGCCCTAAGAGTCCAACAAAACGTTGCAATTAGAACAAATTAGAACATTCCATGTGAGTATCGCCACAGTGGACCAGTGGACTTCTTTGGCATCATGATTCTGTGTTATTGTGTGCTGTTCTACTATTCTGTTCTATTCTGTTCTCTTCCATTCCGTTCTATTCTATTATATTCTTTTCTGGTCTATTATTGGCATAGAACATGACTGTTAGCCTTCAGCTGGTGCTATGTAATGTAAATGCTAGCCCAGTGCAGCTTTCCAGGAGGCAGCAGCACATTGTTTTTTAACTGAAGGCATTAGCGTGCAATCCTGGGGCCCTCTGTCAAGCTGAGCAAAGAGGTGAACCAAGAGGCCGAGGCGTCCTCAGCGGCAGCTCACAGTGACGGGGCCACCTACCCCTCCAGTGAGTCCTTGATCTTAACAGGGGCTGACAACTTTTAAACAGCTTGTCAGATGATTTTATTCTCATTCTTCCTGCCACCTTCTACATGGCCACTACGGCCCCATCCATGTACATTAATAACTTAATCAGGACTAAGAAACTCAATCAAAAAGTTTGGAGATGATAATAAAATGCTATATTCATCATTAGGCTGCTGACTGTTGAAAGATCACAAGCCGTTTGTTCTATCATTACCCTTGTCTTTGCTATGACTACTTCACACTTCACAGTTATTGTGTTGCAGGAAATCAATTAATCACCCTACAAGTTCTAAAAAATGATAATGCATAATTAATGATAAGCAATAACAATAATAAAAATCATAAATAATGCTCACACAGACACACACACACACACACATTTACTACCATTTAGTACCATGACTAGCTGACCCTTTCTCACGCAAACACTCAGTGTTGTGGACAACAGGTCCCTAGGGCCAATTTGCTGGTCAGTTGATGTCTCTTGTCTTCTGTGGACCAAAGCCAGTAAACTACTGCATCAATCATACTTGTCAACTCTAAAGTACTGTGTGAGGACTAGAATGCTGCCGTGGATCTTCATTCTGACAGTCAAACAAATCCCCGGAACGTCTATGAACAGAAGAACACGTCTATAAAAATGGATGGATGGATTTAGTCTTCATGGACTTTTATTAGTAGTTCAATCCTTATTTTTGACAGTGTTGTACATGTATTCACTTATTCAAATGATCCAACGTATTTTTATATAAATGTCTAATGATATCTAATGTGTACTAACTAATATCCAAATATCACACAAACCGACACATCCATGGCCTACTGGGTAGGGCTTTTTGGAACCGAAGAACGTGTGAAGAATGTAAGTGGGAGAAGAGGTTGGAAATTCAGTTGTTTACATAATACCTTTTTAAATAGTAATCGCTGTTATCAAGTAAAAACAAACCAGGCCAAAACAATTCAACTGGAGAATATTGATGTTTATCAAATGTATGTAAATATATATGTCTGTAAATTTATCAAGAAATTCCTCATATACCTATATTGGCTAAACTCTTGTCCGAGATGTTTAAAATCATTCCAATCTATTCAGTGTTTCTGTTGCACTGTGACCTGTCAGCGTGAGTGTTCACAAAGGGTGATATTTTTGTGTGGTTGTTGCCACTGACATAACAGATTGGGCCCCAATTGGAATGAATGCCACAGACACACAGGCTATGAGCTGACACATTTGGCTGCCTGCCACTGCGGAGCTTTCGGATAAAGGCTACATGTTGCTGTCAGAGAGAGGGATGGACGTGGCCTAACCTACAGGGAACACCTGGCCACTTCAACACTCTGGCCAGGCCTGGCCATCAGCACACACCAGCCTGGAGCTTTATGCCTCTGCATGGGCCTCCTCGTCCTCCACCTCCCAGAGCAACCCAATAGCAGCGGCTGCCAAAAAACACTTTTCCCCAGCCGGTGTGGGGAGATAGGTTCCCAGCAAGCAAAGTGTTGATATTGTGTTAGTCGGGGAAGGGGAGGTGGGGAGCGAGGGCCATCGATGAGGAGAGAGAAAGACGGGAAAAAAGTGAGTGAGAGAGAGAGAGAGAGAGAAAATGAAGGTGAGAGAGGGAGGGAGAGAAAGACAGAGAAGGTGAAGGAGAGAGAGATAAGGCAAAGGAGAGAGAGAGAGAGAGAAAAAAAAACACCTTGCATTTAAGGGGTGTGATTTTGAATGACACCTTGGGGAATCTCAGCATGAGAGGCTGACATGTTACACGAGGAGTGCGCAGACAGTGTGAGCACAGGACTGAACTGAATGAGAATCAGGCTGGCAGACGGCTAGGCCGCTGGACGGAGAGGAGAGAAGACACACACACACACACACACACAGGGGTAATCTTTCAGCTCTAGAGAGGGAAGGAAGGATATAGTGGTCTTAGAAAAGCCCAGCATCATTTGCATCTCTTCACCATGTTCTCTGCTCCAGAGAAAGGCTCAATTGTAGTGAGACGGCTGTGAAGAACACACTAACACACGTGCAGGTGGCAACAACCAACACACACAACAGGTGGAGCCTACTGTACATAATAGCACTGCATTGTAATTAAAGCTAAGTCATGTGTAAAGGCCAAGTCACGTGTAAAAGACATGATGGTAAAGGATATATTGTACTGTATTAGAATTACCCAGGGTCTTTGAACATGATCAATGCTGAAAGATTTGGTCTAATAAAGAGTCTTTCTAGCTGTGTGTGCAGCTGGCTAAAAAATGATCTGTCTGTCTGCGTTGTGTTGTTTCTTCTGTGGTTTCGCAAAAAGAGTCACGGATGCCAAAATTCAATTAATCTTACATTTATTGTACACAGCAGCAATAAGAAAAGTTAAAAGTAAAATTAAAAGAGAAATACAGAATAGCAAAAGACCATCAATGAGATCGGCCTTAGAAAGCATTTGCCATGTAGGCTGGAAAAAGAGCATCAATGAGATCGGCCTTAGAAAGCATTTGCCATGTAGGCTGGAAAAAGAGTCATCTGAAGTAAAGAGTCATCTGAAAGAGTCGAGGATTTCTCAGTAAATTTATGTAATAAAGTATCTATCTACTACCTATCTATCTACAATTATATACCCAACAAAGATAACAGAATGGGGTGGCTGGAATGCCACGTAGGCATAACCTTGAAGGCCCAGAAGAATAACAAAAGCATTAATAATGGGGCCTAGGGATTCACACATGTGGGTGACAAAGCAAAAAGAAAGGGGTCACTTTAAGGGGGTACAGAGGGGTCTGGATAGATCAGATAGTGACGACAAATCAGAGAATGACTACCCAGGTGGTAAAAAACGAAATAACTATGGGATAGTAAATAGCTCTGGTACCCAGTACATAGTGGTACACAGAAAACACACACAAATCTAACAATACCAAGCATGAGGACCAGTACGAGGATCAGGTTTTTGATGTCTTTTTATATTTGGGACTCTTTATTTTGGCCATGTGACTTGTAACATGTATCTATATTGCTATAATGTTTAAAAACAGCTGCTTTTAAATGCTATCGGCTCATTGTAGTAAAGAAGCTCACCTTGAACTAATAAAGATCAGGCACTCTTTAGATGAGCTAAAGAATGAAAATGTGGCTTGTAAACATTAGTTTTATATTGAAATCAGTAGTGTAGCACATTTTAATAATTCTTTCTTAAAACTTTTACCACATTATGTGGCTCCTTTAATTCTTCAATACAGCTGTATTTTTAACATTCGCTATTGTTTTAGTACTTGTTTGTAATATTAAATGTACCTTTCCATTGAAAGTCTGTATTGCAGGTTACTGATGTCTGCATCACCCCCTAATTTAACGAGCAATTGAATCCAAGCCATCATCTGTGTGTTTCATATGAGCTCCGCATTTTAAAGTGACCCTCTCAGTATCTGTGGGTGAGTATTAGCTTGTCTTACATAAAGCTCATTGACAGCTTGGGTCTGCTTTGATGTTTAGACCTGAAAATTGATATTGTTGAAGAGAGTTTGTCCCACTACTGTTTGATCATAATAAAGACTGAGCTCAAATTACATCAGAACACCCTGGAGGACTGGTGCAACACACACAGACACACACACACTCACCAAAAAAACTGATTTTTCACTGCTGTTCTTTTATAGAGAACAAATCAAACTGATCTTCCTGATCAAAAAACTGTCAGTGACTGAGTTGTTCTATAGGGTATGAATGGGCCATGGATCTCTTTTTGAATTGTTCCATAGGGTGTGGATGGGGCATGGATCACTGTTGCCAAAACAAATCAAGAACGCAACAGGATTACTGTAAGGGTTCAAAAACATCCAATTATTATTCTACCATCCTTCTGCATTCTGATTCTGCAATTGAAGCCGACTAAAGTTTAAATAGCCTTTATTTTCTTGGTCAGACCACCATTCAGCCTCATCGGTTCACAGAGAGTTTTCGATCAGAGACATTTGCTTGCATCATGCTTTCAGTAATGCAGCCTTTGAACATACAGTAATTCCTTTGGCAGCTAAGAGATTGAAGTCTGCAACAGCCTTTGCTTTCATGAACAAAATTATTTCAGTAACATTTCACTCAATTCGCTTGATACTTTCTGTCGTACAGCAACTCTGCTATAATGTATACACACACATTCGATGACATACAACGGCACATTGTGCTGCCATTGCCATAATACAGAAGTATATAGTCTATTAGAAATTATATCTGAATGTGCTCAACCATTCTCCACAAAATGAGACGCACCACAGTCAATTTGATCTGTTTTGCTTTTTGTGCACCACACAATATACTCTTGTCCATTTGTCATGGACAACACGACTGAATGTGTTCATGTTTCTCTGGACAAAGGGCATTATGATGTTATATGATTTTACAATAGATAAATGTATTGGGTTGCACATAATGCTCTCTGTTCACAACATAAGATCTCTTACACTTGAAACTTCATAAAGATTTAATCATTGATTTATCTATGTGCCAGACAGTGAATACTGCAGCCAGTGCTGGTCTGTGACCTGATGTGTGGTCGAGAGACATGCAGGCAATGACGTAAGGCTGAAGAGACAAGCTCCACCACACGCTCGTGAATCACAGACCATGTGAATTACAGTACTGAGCTGCACCCATCGCAGAGGAGAAGGTGGATCAGAGGGGAGAAGGACGGGAGGGTGAGGTGGAGTACGGGTGGACGGGGTCATAGATCATCCACTGCAGCTCTTCCCAGGCCGTGCCCAAGAGCCTCGGAGCTACCAAAGGTAACAACCTGCTAGCATGTATTAACACTGCCTAAGGAACCAGTCATTGATGGAACGATATTACCTAGGGTCAAAGCTGTTGTGTGCAACTGAGCTTCTTTTGGAGTACCACTAGAGGAGGAGCTGTGAGATGTAGACCACACCCCTCATCTTCAGACATTAAGGGTGTACTCACACTAGGCAATCCTTACCGTACCTGAGTACACTTCACCTCTGAAGTCCGGTTCGTTTGACTAGTGTGAGTGCTTCGTACTGTACCCGGAGACAACCGTACTCCGGTACGGTACAGGTAAACTGTACCTAGTGTGAGTACGCCCCAAGACACTGCATTGTACGGAATAAACCACATTGTTGAGATTGTCGCTGGCAATCTAATTTGTTCTCTTTCCTTTGTTTATTAGTTTGAGGAGGAAGAAATAAACAATTTACACATTTTAGAATACCAAAAAGACATACTCACATTATTATGGAGGTTGTGGCTTTGCTGCTCTCAGGGCTGACACAAGCTGAACCTGTATTGTGCCCAGAAAGGACAACTGACTTCTCTAACTGAATGAATTTAGACATTATAACACTTGAAGGAGTGGGATTGAGAAAAAAAATCACCAAAGGTAACAGCCGTGATGTTATCTGCTAAGCAACCAAAGTATTGCATTACTATAGTAGTAGTAGTATAGTATTGCTATACAGTTATCAAATGTTTGACTTTTCAATCAAAAATAAGATGGAAGTTTGTTCAGAAGTGTAGTCTTATGGCTTGTTATCTCTTAATACTGTTTAGAAAGTCATTACGAGCATGTGCTTCAAAAATGATAGAATTGGTTTGTGAGGCTTTTTAAATTGAGTCACAAAAGCTCTAAAAATCCGCTGTGTCCTAAATCCTAAATGTTCTTGCAGAGTTAGCACACAAGCGTAGCAGATGCAATGGCTGTAGTCAGGTTGTATTTAGCAGTACTCTTGAGCCAGTCTTGCTGTAGACATACAGCAATACAACACTAGCTGGCTCTCAGCCAACACAACGTATGCCTTGTCTTCAAGTCCAGCCACCCCTTTATAGTCCCACACTTGGCCAATGCTGTATTTGGATGAGTGTGCACTCACTGCACATGTGAGCAACACCATGTCCTGGTCGGACAGGACATCTAAGCTCGCTCCTCACCCCTCTGAGCATGAAAGAAAAAACAATCAGAAAGAAAGAGACAGAGAATTTCACTGTTGTTCTTGGAAATGAAATCCTCTGTTGCGGATGAAATCTTTGCTGCAGTTTACTTCCGTTTCAAGAGGGACAGAGAAATTAGGTTTGTCAGGATGTCTGCTTGCTTGTTGGTGCTCACAGCCATGGTCAGCCAATTCCTGGAGAGGCAGGCACCAAAACAAGCAATTGTCTCAATAGACATTCTTGGTGAAGAAAAGTCAATTTAGTATGTTACACTAGATAGATTGTACTGTAAATTATACAGTAACACTTGCTATTTTACACTTGCTAATAATTACTCCCTATAAAGCATTTATTAAACATTATTTAACACATTTGTTAATTATTTGCAAACAGTTACCTTCTAAATGTTTCATCAGTTAATAATTTATAGATGTATATGTTGATGCTTTGTTTATGGTGAAGACATCAATCTAATACCTATTTGTTAGGTATGAGTTAACACTTTGTTGATCATTCATAAATGCTTACCCCTTATGTTTTCTCAGTTGCAACTGCATTGACGGTGAAAAAATCTTTACCATAGAAAGCATTAAAATACACATCTATAAATAATTAAATGATAAAAAATAACTGAGAGTTAGCTGCATACTAGTGATTAAAAATGAATAAGTACAAGTTACTGTAAATAATCATTAAGTATTAAGATATATACATATATTTTAATCATTTATAAAATGATTAACTGATGAGAATTAGTTAAGTTTTAACCTCTTACTAATGAGTCATAGTGTTCAGTTAAGGCAACTGGACTTCTTTTTGAGCATGAAAACATTTCACCTTCCATCCAGAAAGCTTCGTCAGTTCTGACTGATGTTGGAACCAGGAGCGTATATTTCTGGCCTGTTGGTGTGAACTGTAGACCACACCTTTTATCATATGATCAAGGATCAGAAGAATCACCCATTAACATAATTAGCATGGTCAATGTGTGAGGATCAAAGAATCGAGGATCACATGAATTACTCATTAAAATAACGGCATAGTGAGTGTGTGATATTGGGGTTGAAATGGTCACAGATCACAGAATCTTACTAATGATATACAAATGTGTTAAATAATGCGTAGTAAATGCTTAATATGGAGTAGTTATTATAATTACACTTTTGAACCTAAACTTATGGTCTGTGTATAGATTGTGTAGAAGTTAATTTTAGGAAACAGAACTTTTTATTTGCAACTCAGAAACTGGAATCTGATACATAAGTAAGTGTACAGTAGAGTTAAGAGTTCCCTTTACACATTAGCACTTCTCTCTAGTACTGGATTCAAGTACAACGTATCGAGTTATATACATGTAGCAAGTATACAATTGGGTAGTGCCTATAGACTCTAGTCTTTGCCTGTGATAATGACAGACAACATGTACGCAGTGGAGTCCAAACCCCACCAGTACTCATCTCTATGAATTACACTCTAGTGCAGCTCCCATACTCTCAGTGGGGTCAACACAGGATAGATGGTAAACGCGGCCAAGTATAAAGTAAGCAGATTGTTGAGCTACAAGGAACATTACTCAAGATTCACCCAGAGACTTGAGGAAGCGGAGAGGGGGGGAGGGGGGGTTAGAGGGGGCAGGGAGTGTCTGAGAGGGTTGGTGTCTGTATTAAATGCAATCTTGGGGATGGGAGATTGTAAGGGCACGGATTTCATGAAAGGTGAGACTAATGCCAAACCATCCCACCCCCACCCCCTCAACCCACGCCACCACACAGCTTGACATCATTGCCCCCTGTCTACCTCGGCCTGCTCAGCCGTGACCCTCGACGGGCTGACCCTTCACCTCTGGTAACAGCTAAATTTATCAGCCGCGGCACGGAGAAACCTGCGGTCGGCTTGGAACAACAAGGAGCAAAGACTCCCCCGCTGTCTGGCTCGTCAATCCTCACCGATGCCAGCGCCATCCGTCTTTCCCCCGCCATCATTCGCTGTCAGTCAGCCGCAGCTGCCGACGCCGACGCCAGTCAGAGAAATATCTCTTCTGTGCCCTGCATGGCAAACACCTCTGCTGGTTGTTGTTGTTTTTGGAGCATGTATTTATTTATTTCATTGTTTTCTTGTTTATTCCTTGCTGTATGTGCATACTGTAATAGAATTCTACTTGTTCCTTGAGAAATGTATCATTCTGAAAAAGGGAGAGTTTGAGTTTTCTTTGTTTGCCTACAAAGGTAGCCTCTCAAATCCCAATGCTTTCTGTGTGCTCTGTAAACATTTTAAGAGTGAACACAGCAAAAACATGTGAATAATGAATAGTAATATACAAATAAATATAAGTGGGCATAAGGCTGCTAATTGCTTTTTATAAAGTCTATCTGAGCATCCATTAGCATTTTGCCATAATGCTATAAAGGCACCTGCCAACTCACTCACTCTCTCTCTCTTACACACATACACACACAATCACACACTCAGTGATGGGGGATGGATTTAATTTTCTTCCTCAGGATGGATTGCTACCGTAGAGCTACTTGCAGTGGTATAATTCAATGTGTCAAGTAAACTAATTCTGTGCCAGGGAACTGTTTTCTGGTGATGGAGTTCCGTTGTGTGCAGCTGGGATTTTGACTGCTGAATGTAGGACAGCCGTTCCAGGCCACTCAGGCAACTATCCCAGAAAGGGGTGTAGGGAGAGAGAGAGAGAGACAGAGGGAGAGAGAGATTGATAGAAAGAGTGTGAGACAGAAAGAGAGAGGGAGGGAGAGAGAGTGAGAAAGAGAGAGAGGAAGGGAGAGAGAGAGATAGGCAGAGAGAATTTTTAGTGAGTTGTTCTTGGAAATGAATGTTGCTGATGAAATCCTCTGTGGCTGCAGTTTACTTCCATTTCAAGAGGGACAGAGAAATGAGGTTTGTCAGGATGTCTGCTTGTTTTTTGGTCCTCATGGCCATGGTCAGCCAAGGATGTTGACCTGCGCATGTGAGAGTCCCTGGAGATACAGACACACCTGTGTGCACTGTGCACGTCATCTCTCCGTGTGACCAGAGCCTTAGTTTATTAGGCTTCAGTCGGCTTTGTCCGATTGGTTCGGTGACGCGCATATCAAAAGTTAAAATTAGGTGCTCGACTCAACACTGTTACAGAAAGAATAGATAATAGATAAAGGTAAAGATAAATAATCGATAATAGATAAAATAAAGAATAGATAATAGATTAAATAGACCTTCACAGTTCCAGCAGTTTAAAAAAGTGTAATAGCCACAAGTGTTCCGTTTGCTTTGGGCAACATGCAGTATAAATACCCATCCCCAACCGCCTTACAGGTGAAGCATGAGAGCACCTTGGACAACATTGGTTCATAACAGTCACATACAGTAAAAAGCAAACCAATTTATTTGGTGGCCATGCTGTAATGTTTGGGTAAACGTACAGAAACTGTTACAAAAAAATGTGATTCTTGTCAGCACTTGTAAAACATTTACATTGCTGTATTGCACCTGTAAGTACCATTGCTCAGTATACATTATTTGTGCATGTGTGTGTGTGTTCATTGTTATCTCTCAGCAGATGCGTTTGAGCCAGCGAGGCGGCTGGTTTTAGTGTGGCTGTCACTAGGCTGTGAAAGGGACTGTAACACGGAGCACATGAAAGGAGAGAAAGAGAAGGAAATATTAGCCTTCAATGCCCGCGTCTCTATCAGCAGATTGGGAATTAACGAGGAGGTATTGTGACTGAGCCGTCGACAGGCTGCCAAGCTTGATAACAGACTTGTCTAATTCTGTGTCAGAATAAGGAATGATATTTAATGTTCACACAGTCGCACTCACACATTGCGGTGCCATTGTGCCAGTGAGATATTTTAAGCAACGCCTCCTGCTTTAGATATCATCAGTCTGTTCACAGGAAATGAAGAAAGAAATGAGTGTTCATGTTGATATGTTTCCCCTTATTTTCAACTTTTGCCTGCCTTAATCCATCCCCTCACAGAGCCTATTCTTGGCCAAGCTGTGCACGTCTGAATGGCAGTGGGACAGAACATGGAAAGAAACTCTGTCAAGTTGTCAGTGGTTTGTGATTTCTAGATTTGTTTATTATTCAGTTCTCACCCGAAGAGAATTGAATACTGTTTAGTGATTAGCTGTAATGGTGTGTGTTAATTGTGCAATCTAGTTTTGGTGGTCTACATCTGGTGAAAAAGTTTCAACACTGTTGATATACTGTATAAAATCTCCAACTCTCTTCTAAATGGTAGCTACTGTATAGGCTAACAACAATAGTAAATGTTGCACTTTCAAGGAACAATGGAATTGACAGTTACTAGCCATCACCACTGGTGTTAGTAAGACAAAAAACATAATCTGTTCTTTTCTCACAACTGAACAGGTTTCTTTAAAAATAAAGTTTTAAATCGACACATATTCCTCACATGTATGAGTTGTAATTAGGTTCTGAGTGGGAGAACTGTTACACAAACTATTCTGCGTTTTCTGCACCTTGAGTCGAGTGTGATCACCATGGGTCATTGTCCCATTTGGTTGCCTAGGCAACAGCTAACAAAATCACCTTCTCCAACGACAGAGAGACGAAGGGAAGGAAAACTCTCTTGGAGGACAATCTGGTAACACTTTATTTGAAGGGGTCTACATAAGGGTGACATGAGCCTGTCACAAACATGACATGACATGTATCATAAACATTAACGACACTTCATTCATGTTTAAGACTGCTGTCATTAAGTGTAATTCGGTTTTTGTAAAGTCTACATCCCAGTCTGCATTTCAAAAACCGAATGACACTTAATGACAACAGTCATGAACATGAATGAAGGGTCATGATAAGCGTCATGTCATGTTTATAACGTACTTATGTCACCCTTATTTAGACCCCTTCAAATAAAGTGTTACCGACAATCCATTATAGATGTGCATGACAGAGCTTTCCCCTTCTGCTGTGGGTGTGAGATTGAACCTGGACTTCTGATAAGTCACAAATATCTAAGTCTACACGACCACTGGTTGATCTTGCAACACAACACAGCATGGAGGTCAAAACGGTGTGCACAAATTTCTCAGCTTTCTGACACTCTGTCATGTTAGTGCTGATAGTGACAAAAACACAGGGTGGGAATCGTGGTCCTG
>JAGFZM010000903.1:3487-13096 GCA_017657215.1 Limnothrissa miodon
GTTGAATAGAGTAGTCTAAGATTGCACTTAAAAAAAACATCAGAATTTAACTCAGCTCTTTGAGTGAGTCAGTTGCATTAAGTAAGCGGCTCATCCAGCCTTGAGCTACAGTTGTGGGAACAGACGCACTGAACTCTTTGCTCTCTGCCGGATCATCTTGAGGGCCTCTCTGCTCCTATGGCAACTATGGATGACCTCACTCACTCATCTGAGTGTTGGTCAAGTTGAGGCTGTCTGTATACTGGTTACATCTGCAGTCCGACTACCCCACCTGAATACCAGTGGAGCTGTCCATGGTACCAAGCATCACTGAAGGTGAATGATGGACATTCTAGGATCGCGCCACTGTGCATCATAATTAGGGGGGTGCCACACACACAATATTTAACCAATCCACCCAATAGTGCTGTTTTCTGACAATAATAACATTCTGCAACCAGCCCGACCCGCACAGAATAAATATCAAAACACGACCCGCACAAAATAAATATCAAAACACAACCTGTCCTCAACAGCCCATTCAAACAACCATCCACACTGCAATTGCAGGACATGTTGAACTGGTAGGATTTCGAATGTTGTATATAGAATTTATAACATTTTAAAGAAATTATAGATTATAGAGAATTTTGTAGAATTTAAAATGTCATCACTTTGAAACGCAAGCATATTTCGTCATGAATGTGTTTTAAAATAGGTAGCCTACAGATATTTTTGTCTGCCAATGTCCGAATTAGACCCATAAAGTCCCTGCTTCTGACAGAGCCCTAGATTTTTGCCTGTTTCATCCACATTCACGGGTCACCCATCAAGCACCCGCGGGTCCCTGACCCCTTTTTGAACTTTGACCTGCATCCTAGGGTCTCTGGGGCCTCCAGGGCGGGTTGCCCCGAGTTGCCGCACGACAACATGTTGCCATGGTGACCTTGGAACACTGGTGCTTTAGTAGTTGGATTACAGAAGTTCCCAAAAAAATCAAACAACCAAATGCAAGCAAGCTGTTCAACAGGTTAATAATGTGTTTATAATGCAACCTGTTCAACAGGTTAATAATGTGGTTAATAATGTGTTTATAATGCATTCTGTTTCTCTCCCCACTGATTTCCTTCTCTCTTTTTGTTTGTGTGTGTGTGTTTGTGTGTGTGTGCGTATTTGTGTGTGCATCTGTGTCTGTCTCTGTGTGTGTGTGTGTGTGTGTGTGTGTGTGTGTTTTTGTGTGTTTGTATGTGCATGCGAGTGCAGGGGGAGGGCATGTGGACTTTGATGACTTCTGTGAGCTGATGGGCCCACGCATGCTGGCTGAGACTGCTCACATGGTGGGCTTGAGAGAGCTCCGTTGTGCCTTCGCACAGGTCAGTGTTTGCACAAAAACACCCCCCCACTGTGTGCACATGCCATCTGATGTATGTGTGTACAGAACTTGTGTGGAGTGGACAAGTGGTTCCTGGAAAGGAGATTACTGCACATTGGCATGCACACTGATTTATGTGTAAATGGAGGCAAGAGTGGCTTATCCAGGCACAGAGTGGTCGCCTATGCACAACATCCTCTCACTGCATCCCAGTGACCCTACATTAGCCATCTGCATTTACATGGCTTCTGCATTAACATGGCTTCTGGAACTCAATGGCCTTCTGGAACTAAACTATAAGGGCTTTGAATTCTGCAGCTAATGATGTGAGTGCTTTGTGAATCCATTTACCGTACTTGTAATATTAATTGTTTTAATTTATATAAAATATGCATATCAGTTGCTTATATCATACAAAAAAACATATCTATCAAACCCTATCCTATGTTCAGACTTGCATGGAAATTGAAAAAACGTTGAAATTAACGTCTGAACGTGATGAAGGTAATCACTTTTTATGCAAGTGATTATTTAGCTCTAGTTTTAAAACTGGAAAAGGGCATGTGTTTGTCCCTTGGAAGTAAAAGCAGTCTGGCCTATGTCATGAACATTTCCGGCCTTTCAGGAATGTTTAGGAATCCTGTGTGCAGCCACGTTTATCAGAGCTCCCCAGATCACACGAGCAATTCAAGCACTTTTCCCGGGCTCCTAATCTGGACTCTGGCTCTCCGCGGTTCAGTACACACCTGTGTTGTGGCCTTAATGACGTGAGCTCTGGAAGTGGGGGGAGGGAGGGGGCACAATGTAAACCAGGCCAGCGTTCTTCAGAAGATAAATGATTATGTCAATATGCACGAAGCGAGAGAACCCCATGGGGAAGCACACCTCACAATACCACATCACGAGCCACAGGAAACATGCACACGCTAACAAAACTTTTTACATTTTACTGGGTCAGGAAATTCAGTTCAGCTTTTTTCACAGGGTGAGGGTGTGCTTTTTGCAAGGGTCCTCACCAAACACGGTTTGGATGAAAAACAGGGAGAGAGGAAGAGGGAGGCAGAGCAAAAAATGTAAAAAGTTTGGGATTAATTTCATTTTTCTATTTAGTTTAAAACAACTTTAAGTTTAAAATGTTACTTTTCCTTTTTTTATAGACCTAATAATAAATAGTTGAGTTTAAGATTATAAATTTGCGTTTACATTTTAGTTCCCCTCTCCTTTTTGTTTCCTCTGGATTATTTAATGCTTTATAAGTCATGCTAATAAAGCTCCTTTGAATTAGAATGTTTTGAGATAGAGAAAAGGAGAGAGAGAGCGAGAGAGAGAGAAAGAGAGAGAGAAAGAGAGAGAGAAAAAGAAAGAGAGAGACAGTGCTGCAGGTGTCTCCCATGTAGTGCTGAGCAGTAGACTGGGACCAGGATAAATAAGAGCGACTCTTCCTGCGGGGATACTTCTATCCACTATCTGGGAATGCCTCATCTATTTTGGAACAGGCGTCCACAGGGGACTATCTCTCAGGACGTCCACCTAGGACGTCTACCTACGACATCCTGCTGAGACACAACATCCCTGGCCCAGAGCATAGTGTAGCAGAGCATAGTGTAACAGAGCATAGTGTAGGAGGCTACCTGTCCAGCGGCTAGCTTTAGTGCGGCCCGGGAGAGCGAGAATGAGAGCAAGCCTGCTGTTTGACAGTGAAGGGATCACACACACAACAGGAGGGGGGAGTGTGATGTGTGACAGCAGCGCAATCTCACACACACAGACACTGCTGCCTTTGTGCTGCTTCTCAATCCGTACACTTCTCATTCAGCACTTTTGGCACTCACACACACACTCACTCACACACACACACACACACACACACGCACGCACGCACGCAGTACACATACACACACACACACACTCACACACACATGCAGAAACACGCACACTAATCATTTCTCTCTCACACAAACGCATACAGTGTACACACAACACACACACACACACACACATTTACCATTTCTCTTTCTCACACAAACACAAAGTACACACACAACACACACACACACACACACACACTCTCTCATACTTATCCTTTCTCTCTGCCACATACTCAAACACACACACGCACACACACACACACACATACAAATACAATTCTTTTGTTTACACTGTATTGTTCCTCTGTGTCTAAATACACCCCCACCCCCACCCTCCCCCCACCCATTCGCGGCGGCGGTTTGCAGTTTGACTGTAACGGGGATGGACGAATCACCTTCGAGGAGCTGAAGGAGTCCATGAAGAGTTTCCTCGGGGAGAAACTCAAGAAGGGCGAACTGGAGGAGATCCTGTCTGACATTGACCTCAACGGAGACGGCAACGTCGACTTTGACGGTACGGACCCCCGTTACGCAATCATGGATGTAAACACACACAGACGTACACACATACTCAAATAAATACACACACAAACACACACACAACGTATGCAACTGACGCCTCTCTCACACAATCTGTACAAATGAGTATTTCTAGTATGTGGTTTTCTGCTGGAGCTACATGTCCTGTAGTCGCTTACTAGCCTCATTTATACTGGTTACTGGTCCTTCTCTTCCCAATGAATCCCATTGGGTATCACCCACCTGCTCTTACATACATTTACACAAACACCTATTCTCACACATCCTGTCTGTCACACACACACACATACACACACGCACACTCACACACCCCGTGTGCATAAGCATGTGACTCAGGCACATCAGGTGTGTATGGTGATTATTATCCCCCAGCTGCTCCCGTCACACACACACACACACACACACACGTGTGAAGCCTGAAACCTTAAGCAGTTTGAGTGGCAGCAGGTGACAGACTCAGGCGTAAAATCAGGGCCATTCTGCTGATCACACACACACATACACACCCCCACCCAAACAGCCTGCACGCTGCCGTGGCTGTGCACGCGTTCTATTGATCCGAGGGTGGGACACATCGATACTGCTGTTCATTCTGGTCATGCACCATACACACCTGATGTGAATCACATGCTTATGCACACGGTGTGTGTGTGTGTGTGTGTGCTGAATGGGAAGATCACTGGAGTGTGTTCTGTGAGCTGTACTTCCATTTGACACAGCCGTATTAGACTGACTGTATTTTTCCACTTCTCTTTTGACAGAGTTCGTCATGATGTTGGCCACCCGATAGATTTCTCGTCTTCCACTGCTTGACGTCAACTTGCTTCTTCCTTGGTGATATAACCGGTGTTCATCTCCTCCCAGACCAATACAATGCTGCTGAGTGCTGTGTGTGTGTGTGGAATGGCAATGCATGTCTATGTTTGTGTGACAAAGAAGCTGTGGACACTAGAACAAAGAGCCATTTGTTTCCAACCTAATTGTGTTAATCATTAGCTGATCTGTGTACCTCAAAGGGCATTGGAACAGTTATGAAGCAAACATGTCACAGTTGCAGTACTCTACTGCCCTCTAGAGTGACATTTGGTGAACTGCAGGAATACTTCTGGCAGAAACTGTGTCAAGTACCTGATAGTATTTGATTGTGTAAAATAAATAAGATGTATATATATTTGACATAATTGTTTTGAATTTCTTCCCTGTTTGGTAATCAGTAGATTTTACAACAGTAGACAGTATTTTCAGTGGCTGGTATCTCTTGCCACTCAAGTGGTCCTTCTGAACATGACAAAATTGAACTTGGTTGAACATTGACATTGGGAGCAACTTTTCCCCTCTGACTGACAAAGGTGCCGTCATACTGCATTTGAAGACACACAAAAAGACTCATCTCAGAAGACATGGTGAAAAAAAATAGCATTTATTAAAGAAAATTGATAACTTAAATATTCAAGCAGAAAAAAGCGAGATATTTAAAAAAAAAAATCTCTTTACTATTTAATACAAATGATTTAAATACAACAGAGTAGTTTACTGAACATTTCTTTTATTTGTTTTTACTTATTTTTTTAGTTATTTCATCAATGTTTTGTTACACAATGATTTGGCCGCGGGATGCCAACTGAAAGTGTAATTACACCCAAATGATTTGACTCCAGCAAGAGGAATGCAAAAACAACAGAACGTTGTATGGTGTGGTGTAAGGCAAAAACATTACGTGTCCCACCTGCTGCTCGAAGAACACCCGACTCCACATGAGGAGAGAGTAGTTCGCTTGTCTCTGCTTTTCCAAGCCAATTAAAACGCCGCATGTCGCCGTTCAGCTCAATGCAAACACAAAGCACGTGGTCGTGCGACACAGATATGTCTCCTGACACCTCCCTCCCGAAAACAGATCTATTCCCGTCATTGGAGCGACAGGGGATCAGGACGCTTGGCATGGAAGGGGTTTTTGTGAATGGAAGATCAAGATGTCCACAAGATGCATCTAACCATCACATCTTACTTTGCTAAGTGGGCAGAGGTGAGAACTTGAAACACAGATCTTGTTTGAGGGTAAGGGGGGTTGTGGTGAGGGTCCCAGAGACAGAACACCTGTGTTGTCATGGCAACCCCCACACGGCCCGTCACAGTTCGATAGGACGAGGGAGGTGCACTGTGCGTGTTTTTCGTTCCTTTTTTTTTTTTTTTTTTTTTAAATAGCAGTATTCTTGGCAGCCATGGAAGCCAACAGATAAAAATACAAACGAATGAAATCACAAGTTCCCTCTCTGTCAACAAGCTGAGGGGGCGGCCATGTTGTGCGTACTCGACGAAGGAGACTCGGTGACAGAAGAGGCCTGACGCTTGGAAGATTAAGATTCGTAAAAAGCTGCATTCTCCCCCCCCACGGTAAACCGGCACTTGCGCTTTTTAGATTTCCACCTGGTTAGTTTTTTGTAAAGAAAGTGTCTGCATCCATACTTTCTTCCCCACCCCTGGTTTACCTGGTGTGTAAAACAATATTGTAGGATCTGATCACACGCACATTCATAATATTCAGTAACTTGCCCCTGAAATTACACAGCTTACACCTGGGCTTTCTCTCTCCCACACACACACACACACACACACACACACATACACACAGAGCCTCAGGATATCTCTGAAATTGAGACTACAAGGACCAGCATGCCTTGCTTGACCCATCATAGGCCACAAGCGTAGAACCCGTGGTCAAGAGGACACGACTGCACGGATGTTTATTGTTGGTGTGTGTGTGTGTGTGTGTGTGTATGTATGTGTGTGTGAAAGTTATATGGTAGAACTCGTAGACACGGTCAAGAGAACACTGCACAGATGTTTAGTGTTGGTTTAAATCTCCCGGCACAGATGCACAGACAGTGGGAGTGAGAAGCATCACAGGGCACGGACACTGGTTCCTAAAATAAAGACAGGGGTCCGTACTGTGTGATCCAAAAAATGTAAAACGTTTCCAATGTTCTAATAATATCCAACAATGTAATGCAGCTCTGATTTCATTCAGGCCTGATAACTTCTCAACTTTTCAATGGTGTCATTATTATGTTGTTGTTGTAATTATTATTATTATTATTATTATTATTATTATGTCATTAATGGAACATTACACCACATTATTAGATTGGGGTGGCGACTTGATCACTCCGTAATTTTCGTCGTCAATTAATCAATCAATCAATCAATCAACCAATCAATCGATCGATATCTGAGTGGTGTAAGGCAAGGTGCTGTGTCTCAGCAGTGGGAAATGGAGGGCGCACTGTATAGCCCCCTCTAGTGGTGGCTCACCATAAAAACACCGACTGAAACTATTTGATTACTTGCTTTAGAAACATTTAAAATAGGTTATTAGGAAGTAATTACGTTGTCAGGCTTTTGAGTAGAGTTGTGAGGAGATTCACATTACGTTACTGGATTGTTACAAAACCTGGATTACAGTGTCGTGGACCCCTAAGTGCCGTGGCCCCGTGTGCGTGTGTGTGTGTGTGTGTGTGTGTAGGCCTCTGGAGACTCTATTCGTTGGGGATGCTCTGCAGGTAGGTGAGGATGTGCTGGATCTTGAGCAGGCGCTCCCGCAGCGTGGTCAGGGAGAGAACGGACAGCTGATAGCGCGGGTCCACGGGGAGCACCGCCAGCAGCCACCAACAACACGCAGGCCCGTTGGGAGTAGCCTGGGGGGAGAGAGAGGGAGGGAGAAAGAGAGAGAGAGAGGGAGAGAGAGAGAGGGAGGGAGAAAGAAAAAACCTGTGAGGACAGCGAACTGTGAACAGCCTCGCTTCCACTTGTTGTACAATAATTGACTTTCTGCTGCATTTGAATGCAGCACATTGAGGCATTGTTGACAAGACAAGACAAGCTGCAAAAATCAGCGGAGAATTCAAAGCAGAAACCAGGGCTAAGGCACAAAGAGAAGGAGAAGATTACACTACCATGGCCAGAAGTGAGCGATCTAGCATTTGGGCAAGTGGGCAATGGTAGCTCCATATTAACACAGTCCGTACAAAAAGTAGTGCAGGAAGAAGCCAAAACAAAACATAACTCCTATGCTTCCTTTAATTCCCACCAGGTGGCGGTGTTGTATAAATCTGCTCATCTACTGAACTAGAAGAGAGTGTTGTTAACCAAATTACATAAGTTCCATAACACAGTCCCTGGGTCAGTGGCAAAGGAACATGATTGTTCTGAACCAGAAAGCGCATACCAGTATACGACCAAAAACAAGACTGTGAAATGCAGAGAGAGGAATTTATGAGTGTGTGTGTGTGAGTGGGTATGTGAGTGAGTGTGTGTGTGTGTGTGTGTGTGTGTGTGAGTGGGTATGTGAGTGAGTGAGTGTGTGTGTGTGTGTGTGAGTGAGACAGAGAGAGAGAGAGAGAGAGTGTGTGTGAGTCTGAATGTGTGAGTGTGTGTGTGTGTGTGCGCACGCTGTGATACTACTTTACTTCAGGACAAACTTGTGACATAAGAGCTCTGGGCCCATGATTACGTGATTGTCCTCATGAACCCCTGTCCCAGTTCTGGCGTCATGGCGCCCCTCCTCCCTCCCTCCCTCTCTCCCTGCCTAACTTGGACACAATCCCTGCTGTAATGTGGAAATGAGTTCAGTCGACCAACAGGGGTGGGGTGGGGGGCTCAGGGGGGATTAACCCATCTGAGGAGGCTTCCTTCCGGTCCCAGCCCTGGGTCTAGGTGGGGATTGATCACCTTTAAAGACGCCCTCGGTAATAAGCAATAAATCTCATCTAAACCACACAGGTTGTTTCACAGCCTAGTTCAAGCCACAACTGTGCCGTATACAGCAGGACATTTATCCTACACCTTTATCCCACCTGTGCCTGACAATAGCCAGTTTTAATCGGACACATTTCATACACACTAGGGCTGGGCGATTTTACCAAAAAAAAAAAAAAAATCTTTAATACATTTTTTTTTTTTTATTTGTGTTTCGATTCGATTTTCGAATTTTTTTTTTCAAAGCTCTTAAAAATGATTGCAGACATCAAACACGTCAGTGCAATTATACTGCTGTGTCCTTGAACTAAAAATATGCTGCTCAAAAAAATAAAGTAATGCTGTGCAACTTCCAAAAAGTCATCTCATCTGATAATCTGTGTGAATGGAAACAAACACACTCCACATTTTTTTAACCGACTACAGACAAATTTGATCACTTAACGTTGATACGCTCAACCACCGGCCAAATGGTCACATCAACATCCCTAGTCTCAAATGTAGTTTTGTAGCATGCGTGCTAGAGCTGCCGTCTCCGCTTTGAAAGTTTACTTCTCCTGCCCATTTTTGTGGTTGTGTTGCGCGGGGGAGGAGCCGGCTCCATTAACTCGCGAGGGACAGTTGAATGGAACGCGAAAAATACCCAGATGTTAATGAAGGAAGGAAAAACTAAAATTATGTAAAATCAACATCGTTTTTCGTAACAAATTCGATAAAATCGATTTTTTGCCCAGCCCTAATACACACACACACACACACACACAAACACACCGGTCTTACCTGAATGTCTGCCTCTCTCTCAGGCATAGGCCCAAAGTGCTGTAGAATCTGGTTGCGGAATCTGGTCTTGAGGTTCTGGAACCAGGTGCAGGCCTGCTCGTACACCTGATCATGCAGTTCCTGCAATTTCAGCAGCTCCTCGTCGTCATTCACCTGATTCACACACACACACACACACACAGGCAAACACACACACACACACACACACACACACACACACAAACACGTTAGTTTAAATTCATATATCCAAACCAATTCAAAGTCAACCAAATCAAACTGGGAGGAGGCGTGATTGGTTCTTGCTGGAGGTGGACATCC
>JAGFZM010000904.1:4192-18645 GCA_017657215.1 Limnothrissa miodon
ACACACACACACACACACACACACACACACACACACACACACAAACACACTGTGACGACCCCCTTTGCCCCCTTCAAGTCCCTTCCTACCAGTGCACGGGCAGGGCTGGGTCTTGTACACATTAAGGTTTATTGAGCACACCTGTGTTTGGGGGTGGGGTTATAAAAGGGGTTCTCTATCTCTCCCTCACTGGGCACTTTTCTTTGTGTGGGCACCTTTTGATTTCTTTCTCAACACTGGTACCTTTTTCTTTCTCTTTGATTTACTTCACTCTCTTTCTTTCTGTCTTTCTTTCTTTCTTTCTTTCTGTCTTTCTGTCTTTACATTTGCTTACATACTGATACTGACCACTACACACTGCATCCACTTCACACCATTTACACACCACTACACACACGCCCTCGACTCTTATGATTTGTTATTTTTGTTCTATTTTTCAATAAATTATCATTTATGTTAATCCTATCTTCGTGTCCTCTTTATGTTTGTGTGAGTTGGGCAGTGCCAAGCAGGATTTGAATGTGGACCTGGTGGGTCATTGTTATGTTAGTTTAGCTTAGTTTGTTCTGCTGTGTGTAAAGAGTGGTAGCCAGTGTTATTTTGTGCCTCATATGCTTTTTGGTTTATAATCTATTTTTTTTTCTCCCTTGCTTTACATTGCTGTGTGCCTATTGTGTGATATAGCCAGTCAATAGTAGGCCAGGGCTACAGGGCTACTCAGTTGGAGGTGCTGAAGGGTGAGAGAGGGGCTAGGGCATTGCGAGAGAAGGAGATTGATTTAGAGCTTCGTAAACTCGACCAACAGGTACAGCTCCAGCGCATAGAGCGTGAGGAACTTGAGCGTGACCGCAAACATGCACTGGGAATGAAAAGGCTTGAGTTGAGGGCTAAGCATCGTAAGCCTTCTCCAACAGCCTCTCCTCTTCCTACACAGTTGCCTTATGATGTTTGTAAAAACATTTCGTTTAGACGCGTCTTTCTCAGAGAAGGATGTCGATAAATATTTCAGTCACTTTGAGAGGGTGGAAACTACCCTTAACTGGCCCAAGGAAGTGTGGCCTCTTCTTATTTGGTGTGTGTTGACGGGGAAAGCACAGGAAGTCTTTTCTTCCTTAGCTTTAGATCAAGCAAAACAGTACGATGTAGTAAAAACCACCATACTGCATGCATCTGAGCTTGTTCCTGAAGCTTATCGCCAGAGGTTCAGAAATGCTAAGAAGCCAGACCAGCAGACTTTTGTAGAGTTTGTGCGCGAGAAAGAACTTTTGACCGGTGGTGCACCGTGCAAAAGGTAGCTTCTAAAGAGGACCTGAGACAGCTTGTCCTTTTAGAGGATTTTATGAATGGCCTTCCAGGGTCTGTTGCTGTCTATCTTAAAGACCCACTCCGGCAAAAATCATGTTTTTTTGCATTTTCACATATTTGTGTTGTGTGTTTTATGTTTAATAAGTGATATTAAGGGCTTAAAAAAATTTTTAACGTCATCCCTAAGAATATTTTGATTTATCTGACAGCTCACCAGTTTATGTCTCAAATAACGGAATTAAATTCCTTGATTTTATGTCGTCATCTGTACGCCTGGTGTTCCATTCTATTGAATGACCGAACAGAAGTCCCCGATCGTGTCATGTTTGATATTTCAGGCTGGTCGTAGAACGCGAGTGAGAGAAGTTATATTTGCGTTTCATAGCTAAGACTTTCAGACATGTTTCTCCTCCTTTTCTTAAGTAGCCATACATTTAATACGGCAGATTAGTTTGACCCTGGATAAAAAAAAAATAATTGCAATTACTTCATTTGTTTGGTTTTATTCTCAGACTGTCATAAAAATAAATGCCATACTAGGAAATATGTTGGTCCAATCATTTTACTTCTCACGATTGATTGTGCTCAAAAATGTTCTTATAGCGCTGTTTGAGAGCAAACATTCTCGTTGTCAAAATTCAAGTCATCGGCAGCAACTAAACCAGGGTTTACTAGAGTACCCACTAAACTAAACAGCTTATAAACTAAACCCACTGTTGTGGTCAGAAAATAAATGAAAAAGAAAAAACTGGAAGCATGCGACTTCTAATTTCTGGGGATTAGACGTGTAAT
The DNA here is from genome assembly GCA_017657215.1 of Limnothrissa miodon. Taxonomy (NCBI): domain Eukaryota; kingdom Metazoa; phylum Chordata; class Actinopteri; order Clupeiformes; family Clupeidae; genus Limnothrissa; species Limnothrissa miodon. Next base: position 6,290 of record JAGFZM010000904.1, read on the forward strand.
GGATTTTTTAAATAGCCTATCCATAGCCTTGTCCACATTCAGTAGCCTACTGCTACTTAGCCAAGGATACCGACGTCAGTGAATTTGCTAAGATTTGGAGTTCACAGAATAGGTAAGCACAGGTTTTATTGTTACAACTGATTAAAATATCAGGTTTTGTTTAAATAGCCACTGTGTGAGTGGACATGTTTAGGCTATGGTATGGTAACATTAAATTATGATGGGCCAACGTCAGTCATTTTATGGGAAACACTTAGGTCACGGTGAACTAGTTAACGTTAATCAGAGCAGTTCCAGCATAGTTGTTCGCAGCCACTGACAGCCTTTCTAATCTTGGTGTTTTGTTCCTTGATTGGCGCAACTTTTAGGCCTAAACACCTCAAACTCCTCTGCTGTCATTCTTAAAATGTTCCTTATATCCTCTACCTGTTAGCATTGCCTAAATCGTTTTCTTTCCCTCAACGCAAATACTTCTATGCAGCTTTTCTCTTCTGCTTCTTTTGCTAAATGTTGTGAATGAAGATGCTCTGATAGGCTAAACATTCCGTTATATCTCTTCTCTATCATTCAGGTAAAATAAGAACTCATTGACAGCAGGCCAGCTAAAATGAATGAACTTGACTATGGGAGTCTTTTTGCCAGCTCTTCTGCTCAGAGTAGGCTATAGGCTACGCCACAATAGGCTATTTACAAACGTTTTAGCCTGTATGTATGTATTACAAACACAGAAAGCGAGTATTTTCTCAAGCACTGGCGTTGACATCTTCTCTGATCACTCACTAGTCAGAACAAACCAGCAGAGTATTGGGCAGTAGCCTAAATCGTTTTGCTTCCATCAACACAAACCTAATCAGCCATAGTAAAAATTGAGCGCAAATGGTAAGTCTGGCCGAATGTTCTTGTAGTGTGCTGTGTTCCCTTGAACGTTCCAATCTTATACGATCATGGAAAGGAAAACGTCGGCTAAGATTCTCTTTTAGTGTGTGGTGTACTCCCGAAAAAATCTTATAAGATTATAAAGTCGTGTAGTGTGGGCCAGCTTTTAGGCTGTGAAGTTATCAAACGGGAGAGCTTATGCGTCATAGACTCATAGATAAACGGTCTTGGACGGGATTCTAGAATACTTGTCTGGAACCACAGTTTTAGTTCCGAGGAAATCTCAATTTCAGGGATCGGTGTGGAGGTATGGATCTGTATGGTTATTATTTAGACCATATGAAGAGATTTTTTCATGAAAAAAACTGATTAGTGCAACTTTATAACGAACTATATTGCAAATACAGTGTCAAAAAAATTACTGGAGTGGGTCTTTAAAGAACAGGAAGTGCAAAAGCTGGATGAGGAGGGAGTCCTAGCTGACTGCACAACCTCACACACAAGCGCATCTCTTATTCTCGTGGTCCTGGTTGTCTAACTAGAGTTAGCAGAGGTTGTCTGACCCGTTTAATGTATCCCGTGAGGAACTGATGCAGGAACAGTCAGCTGACCCTACCCTGGCCCCACTGTCAATGTTGGCCTTGTCTGTCAACCAATCAGATGGGGGCACGTCCTGTTTTTGGATGGCCTGTTGTGTAGACATAAGATGGCCTGTTGTGTAGACATAAGATGGCCTGTTGTGTAGACATAAGATTATTAGGAGGCTCCAAGTCCTGCAAGCCATCCTTGAAAACAGCCAAAGGACCACGAACTTTGTGCGCGAAAACTAAAACCCAAACTGTCTTGGATGACCCCACGGGCTGCCAAGAGCAGCCACGGAAGGCCCTCCTCCCAGTCGCGCTGTATCTCAGAGTAATATGCACGCAACAAAGACTTTAACGTTAAATGAAATCTCTAGAGCACCTTGGCTCTGAGGATGGTATGCGCTGCTCATGCTGTGCTTAATCTGAAGTCGTTTTAATATCTCTGCATTTTAGAAGTAAAATTACTTCCATGATCTGACTGGATGATTTTTTGTACACCAAAGGCTGAAATAAATTGCGACAAAGTCTTCACAATAGCCTTGGTATTTGTTGATCGCAAGGGAAAGGTGGCGGGACATCGTGTTGCTTGGCACATAACTGTGAGTAGACAGCACCAGATTTAGCAGGCGGCAGCGGACCGACACAATCTACCAACAGTCGTTCAAATGGTTTGCCCACTGCCGGAATAGGATGAAGCGGCACTGGTTTAATAGACTGATTCGGTTTACCGGTCAATTGACATACATGGCAAGTTTTAATAAAATCCGCCACGTCCCGTTTTACTCGAGGCCAATAAAAATGCTGTAACAGACGATTGCATGTCTTTCACACCCGAAGTGCCCAGCCCCAGCCCCGTGCGCATTCTGTAATACCTGTTCTCGGTATTTCTTTGGTACCACAATTTGTGTTAAAGGGATAGTTCGGTTTTTAACACATTGAGCCCCTTTCACAGGTTGTCTAAAATGCAGTAAAGTGGTTGACATCGACATTTTGACGATTGCTTCTGTCTTGGCTATTTGGGAAATGTAGAATCGCCTCTGCCTGCCTTCAAAATGGCTAGCAATGGGCATGTGTTGTTTCTATCCTTAAAACACTGGTTTTAAAAAAGTGCTACTCACAAAGTGGTTAGTGGTGCTCGATGATGTTCCAAAACATGTATCGTAGCGAAATAAAGCTTCCGTCATGGCTCAATGTGTTAAAAACCGAACTATCCCTTTAAGATCTCACTCATTTCGTCAGTGTATGATACAGATTTTCGCACAAGCAACTCGTTACAATTAAAATATCCCCCATCAACATCAGCCCATTTCTCTTGAGGCAAAGCCCCAGCCAATAGCTCAGACAGCCTATCATCTGACTTCTGTGCCGAAATAAAATCACAACGATCGAAAGATAATGGCAATTCTGGAATTAAACATTTAGGTGCATTATCTCTGACCTTCACTGCCTGCGCGCGAGTTTGCGCCCGCGTTACAGCACAATCAGTGAAGGCATCAGGCAATTCAATAGAGCGCTCATCTTGAGACGCATCTGGTTCAGTAGTCACCACCGGCGGCGGTACTGGACCACTAGGCCATACACAGCGTCTTGCCAACCAATTTCCCAAAATCACATCAACCCCAGGCACGGGTAATGACGGACGAACAGCCACCACGACATCCCCCTGCACAAGATCCAAATCTAAACAAATCCTGTGCAGGGGAACCGACAAAGTCTGCAGACCTATGCTGCGGATCAGAACGCACTTTCCTGTGCTAGAATAAGACGAAAATGGTAGCGCAGATTCCGCCACAAAGCTTTCTGATGCGCCTGTATCACGCAAGATTTTGACAGGTCTTTTACTTTCAGAATCTCCTGTAAGTGAAATAAAACCATTTGTTATGAGTGGATCAAAGTTTTTGCCGACATGCTCATCTGAATTTTCTGCGCTACCTTTCTCCTCTACAAGGCATTTAGGCACCGCACAGCCCGAATGCTCTGCAGCAGGCATAGCTACAGCTGGTTCTGGTGGTATCTTTTTGCTACTGGCTGTGTAATGACTCTGATCTACCGGAGCTACACACCCTGTAAACTTTGAACTTTGACTTTGAACACTTTTTACTTTTATTCAGTAAACTCGGACATTCTTTCTTCCAATGGCCAAACTCCAAACAGTAATTACAGCGATTTTCAGAACCCAACTTCCCACTCAAGGGATCTTGTTTAACCTCAGCTTTATTCAGGCTGCTATTAAACCGAGTAGACCGGTACCCATCTCGAGCATTATTGATGTACTGCGGATAATAATATTTACTTTTATGTGTTAAAACGTACTCATCTGCTAGTACTGCTGCCTCAGCAGCCATTTTAATCTTATGCTCATTCATGAATGTCGCAAGCCATTCAGGAATAATATTCTTGAACTGTTTGAGTACTGTTAACTCGCGTAACTGCTCAAATGTAGTTATGCTTAAAGAAGAAAGCCAACGATCTAAAAAACTGAGATGTCTTGCCACTTCAGAATGGGTTTGACGTTCTGTTCTTTGCCAGTTCCTAAAACGCTGTTGGTAATATTCCGGAACCTGTTCAAAGGCCCGCAATACGGCCTCTTTAACGCACTTATAATCCTTGCACTCTGTAACTGTTAACACGATAAAAGCATCTTGGGCTCGCCCCGTGAGAACAGTCTGGAGTAACAGTGTACGGTCAGTGTCACTCCAACCCCGTTCATCAGCAATGCCCTCAAACAGTGAAAAGAAAATCTCAGGATCACGATCGTTAAATTTAGGCAAAAATCTAATCATTCTGGAGAGGTTTCCATCTGTGCCTGACCCTCCTGCAGACACAGAGGAACACCCATTTCCACCCTCTGATATTTTGCCCTCCGCAATCAACCGCAGTCGTTCTCTTTGAATTTCGTTTTCACTTTTGCGTTGTTTTATTTTTTCATACTCCAGTGCACATTCCTTTTCTCTTTCTACTACCTCTAATTGCTTTTGTTCAAACAACAGTTCTTGCTCCTTTTCCTGCATTTTCTTTTTATGGTCTGCTTCTATTCGTTTAAACTCCAGAACGGCCTCTAAGCGTCTTTGCTCCATTTCGAGCCTCATGAGTTCCATCTGTTGTTCAAAAGTTAACGCAGTTCTATCACATTTTGATTCATTAGTCATGACAATCGGATTGGGAGTTGGCGTCTCAGACGCTATAGTCTCACTAGCAGGACATATCGACAATATTGACAATTCAATTAACTTTGACTTAACAAGTTCTATTAAGTTATGTTTCTTAATATCTTTTGCCAAATCTTGCTCAAATTTAAAATTAGCCGCAACTTCGCGCAACTGATTTTTAGTTAAACTGCGTAACCCTTCTTCTGATGGGCCTTCAAGGAAAGCCTTTACTGGATCCATTTACTCGATGGGTTCTTCCTACCATCCACCCACTTACCAATTACACCTGTGCCTAGTCACCAAGCACGCACAGCCAATTCCTGCAGCGCAAAGCCTGCAAGCTGCAAGGATCCAATGTAACTTCCCTCCTCCACGGCAAATCAACCAAAACAAATATTTACCAACTAATCATTTTACTAACCCAAAACATTACCAATTTAACAATATCTACGCGGACTTCCCAACTTTTGGTATTTTCGCCAAACAGGCAATATAAACCTGTAAGCGCAATACTACAAACCAGATCAACCATCGATCAAACAAAGACTCTGTAACCACTGCTGCACGTTGCCAATCAGTGGTCAAGTTAACATTACTTACGAAACCGAAGAGCGGACAAGTCCCCAATATGTAACACCAGCGGCTCAAACCAAGTTACATAGAGGGGAGACCACACATAGATTTCCAAATAATAACATAATTTATTTAACAATAATAATAAAGAAATAAGAATAAGAAAATGTGGTGCAAATCAGTATGATGGAAAAGCCAAAAGTGTAGTATAAGTCAGTCTAGGGGATAAAGCAACCAAAACGACAACATAATTTCAAAGCCGGGAGGAGGAAAGAGACGCCACCGTCTTGAAAGGCCTACCTTTTATACTGCCCCGCCAATCACACACCTGGGCAAACAAGGAACGACAGCACAGGTACACCTGCGCAAGGGTTGTGGTTAGAAAGGCCCGCCAGGGTCGTAACAATATCATCCACAAAGTCAGGGTGCCCTTGAACGCTTCCATCAGACTTTAAAGTCTCTCTTGCGTTCTTACTGTGTGGAACTTGGGTTTGATCGGGAGGCTCCTAGCCATTAGGGAAGTTGTGCAGGACAGCACGGGCTTCAGTCCTAATTAACTTGTCTTTGGACATTAAGTGAGGGGGCCAACTGCCGTCTTGGCTGACAAGTGGTGTACGGTTGGGGAAGCACCAACTAATGTGTTGGACTATTTTAGCGGATTCCGCTATCGCCTTTATGAAGCTAGGGAAATTGCTAAACGTAAGCTGGGCAAGGCCCAGTCCAAGATGCAGAGTCTTTTTAATCGCAAAGCTGAGCACCGCAGTTTTAAGCCTGGTGAGCAAGTCTTGGCGCTGTTGCCTCTTTTACACAGTCCTTTTCAGGCAAAATTCTTTGGTCCCTGTGAAGTTGTTGACTGTTTGCCTGATTACAATTATTTACTCAGTACTCCTGACAAGTGTAAAAAGGTTCAGGTTTGCCACATTAACCTTTTAAAGCCTTATGTGGTGTCTGACTCGCCTACACCTGTTGGCTTGATTTCCTCTTTGCCTGCGGAGGGCACTGTTGTAACAGGTACAGTCAGTGTCACATGAAATGGCCCGGCTGCACGCACGAACCTCCCGTGCGTCATGAGTGTGTCACGCACTATTTAATTATTTTTTTTCTAAAGAAGCTGCAGTGTACCCAAACGACCACCAGTTGGCACTTGGGAGCGCCCGCGACCGCGAGTGTTCTAACATACAGCCGTCAGGAAATAAAGTTGAGCTGAAATAGGCTAGTTATACTGAATAGCCTACTGTTATTTTGTTACTGTAAATAGTCTGTTATTTGAGTGTTGTTTTCATGTTTGTGTTAACCAACCATAGACTAAATATAGTAATTATTCAATTCAATAAAAATAGCCTTATTAATACAGTGAACTATGCTGACGCATAGTTCCGATGGGAAAGATGGCTGTGATCAACGCACAACAGAGGGAGCTCATCAAGACTCTGAGTTGTCAGCCCCATATCATATAATCATTTTAACGTCCATCGTGAGCAATCGGGGAGTAGCCAGGCATCAGGCAGCACTGACATAAGACAGTCACGTATTGCCTCTACGAAACACAAATGCAATGGATCAACAAATGCAATGGATCAACTATATACGCTTAATAGGCCTAGGTTGGCAAGAAGTGAAAAAAGCAAAGGGCTTACTGTCAAAAAGGTTGCAGGCAATGAACGGGCAATTGTAAACCATTTTCTGAAATTAATTTTCATACATCCATTTGGCGAACCAAAGGTGATAAATAAAAACGGATAAAAACGATACGATTCTGCGCGCTGCAGCGCAACAGGCACATTGAAATCAAATGAATCAAGTTTACTCAGCGACCAATGATCATTGAACGAACGTGTTATGCGAGTGCAATTTACGATCTCCAGTTTATTTCTTTTATTTCATTTCATATTAATTTTAAAATATTAATAAAATGAAAGCCTAACGATTTTCGACCTGTGCTGGGCCCTCAAATGCCCCACCTTGCCGCCGACTCAGTTGCAAAGGACGCGCCTCACAATAAATGAACTAGGCTACACGCGTGTTCACCTGGCTATGGACTACAGCAGCGTTTATGCAGTATTTGCGGTGCATATGGGCGCACAGTCACAACAGGCGGACAAAAAAAAGAAGAGTCAACCAAAGAAAGTATGATGCGTTTGCGTTTAGATTCATAGTTGGGGATGACGAGCGACTCATGTGTGTTCTGTGTCTTAGACAACTGGCAGCAGACAGTATAAGGCCTAACATTGCGCTTGGAGACTTCACACCCAAATCACGCTAATAAGCCCATCACTTTTTTTTCAACGAAAACTCGCAGAATACCGTTAGTAGGTGTAATTTTGAGTCTAAGATGTGAAATAGTACTTCAATTCAATAAAAGTCTTCACAAGGACATGCATTTTGTGCTGGTAGCGAATGAGGGATTTAGGGATATAGGTAGGCTATTTTAGTAAACAATTGGTCGCCCATCCTCCCAGCAGATCGTTTGCACGTATAGCCTCCCCCCTCCCCCCGATCTTTATACACAATGCAAGTATGATGGGTGCTGCTGAGAGCCTGTGGGCGTAAAACGCTCATCTGTAGGGGAAAGCCGGGACGATTGAACTGGGGGACGAATTAACCATTGAGATTTTCTCATAAACCATTCACAATTCAAACATGAAATTTTGTCATCCCATACAGCTTGTAATACTAGACAGACCCAGGGAAAATCGTGTCGATGTGCAATACTGATCTGAAGTTAAACCTGGGGGCTCATTTTAAGAGCAATAATATTATCACTTTTAAACAACAGATTAATTGATGATGTAGGCCTAACATATCCTACAGTATGAAATGTCAATATTTTTTAGTCTAGGAAAAAAACGCCTTTTGCTGCGAGCAGGCACTGTCGGGATGATTGAAACACTTGCACGGTCAGTGCATTAACATTTTAAAATAATAAGCGTTTTGCATTAACTAAAAAGTATAACCACTGTTTGAAGTGGGAAAAAATAAGTGCAGAAACTGTAATTGTAAGACATTTGACATTTGTTCGGTGACGAAAGTCTTTTGGATGTGTTGTTTCAAAAACTATCATAATCATTCTTCCAAGCAATAACCTATGGGCATAGGCTACTTTTTTCTCATTCACAAAAACATGATACTGAAAAACCATTAAAACAACATGAACCAGACCAGCGTGATGCATCTAATCATAGGGAAACTTGTATTGCCATTGTGAACAATGCCATCATGACATTCACAGTATAAATTGTGACAGTTTGCATTGCTTCCCTTGCGATTGGTTGGGACAGTGGCTGCATATGATAGGGCACTGTCGTGTCTCGTGGGTAATGTAGTCTTTTATCGGTCTTGTGAAATTGTCTATTCTCGGGCCAGTGTCGCTGTGTCGGATCAGTTTCAGCTAAGTAGGCCTGAACGCAGAATAAAATGGCGCAACCCAAAAGACTAAAATACAGAAGTAAGGAACTGCGTTCTGCTGCGTTCCGGCCAACAGTTGTCTTTGTAACATATTTTGTCAGTATAAAGCATGAAACCAACTAGAAATTTGAAGATATATAATCATAGGGAGTCCAGTAGTAACTCCATTATGGGAGTCCTGTAATAATTCCATTGCTCATTCGCTGTGAACATATAGCCTATTTGCCTTTTGTCTCAGTAAATTAAAATATCCACGTTTGTGAGAATAGAACTGGATAAAGCTGGCAAAGGTTGCAATGGCAAAGGTTGCAATGTGCAGTTGTTGCGAACAAAATGGGACAGGGTAAGAGTTGCTTGCCCTGCTGCCCGCCGTTGCTGTCACTCGGTATACAATTCTGCTATTCTGCGCCTCTCAACAAATGAACTACGTGCTCATTTAGAACTTCAAAAAAAAAAAAAAAATGCCTGTCTTACAATAAAAAATGCCACTGGCCCGGTGCAGCATTACTGAACGCAATATGAGCAGAGGGCAAACCGCATTCGGCACATATAAGCCTATTTGTCGCAGCACCGTTAACTCAGCTGAAGGTGAAATTCTGCCAGAGACGTTTTTATAGGAGAAGGACTTTGATTTAACCTATAGTTAAATCCTCATTAATGGATGTAGTTTTCGGTGGATTTTGAAGAGGCTTCAAAAGAAGGTAAAACGAAGTTTCTTCACGTAGGCCTACTCAAACATAACAGACCAAAAGCATTAGGCCTATTGCGAAAATAGAACACAAATGAACATAGGCCTATAGGCTAACTAGTTGCATAACTAGTTTATAGAATCCAGGCTTGATTCATGGTGTTAGAGCTGGAGTCAGACCGTTTTTCATGTGTGTTTGTGGGCAAGGAACAGTCGTGTTTTCTGTGTCTCTTTGGAAATGGTGTATCGGTATTTTGTGTTAAAATTCCTAATAAAGCTGGGGATTTGCTACTTGGCGCAGGCTGACTGTTAAGCCATAGGGTCCAAAATATATGTAAAAAAATGTAAAGTAATTCTAGCATAAAAAATGGACTATATCAGACCAAACTGCATATTGCAAAAATAGAACACGGAAGTAAACTAACGTCTCTTGCCCCGCTTAACTCTCCGAATGTTGTGCAATCATTAGAGAGGTCTTGTGCTGCCTCCTAGCGGCGGTAGCTGCAGTGACACATCACACAGGTGGTTGTGGAGGGTCGCCTCCAGAACTTAGAGTACTTGACAGAGTTCCCGTTACATCTCTCACCCTTGTCTGACTTGGAAAAAGCTGACATTATTGGGCTAATTCTTTCCTTTCCTTCAGTGATTGAGCACGATATTGACGTTGGTGGAGCCCCGCCTATGAAACAGCATGCATATCGAAGTTCTGTTGGATTATTATCTGTTAGCCCATGGTCTTGCAGAACCAAGTTTCAGTGCATGGAGCTCCCCCTGCCTGCTGGTAAACAAACCAGATGGGACTTATTGCTTCTGCACTGATTACCGCAAACTTAATTCTGTCTCAAAACCAGACTGTTATCTATTGCCTAGATGTGGTGATTGTGTGGACCGTGTTTGTTCAGCAAATTACATGAGCAAGTTTGACCTTCTGAAGGGTTACTGGTAGGTCCCTTTAACACCTAGTGCTAAAGAGTTGTCTGCTTTTGTAACACCTGATGACTTCCTGCAGTATCAGGTAATGCCATTTGGGGCCAGAAATGCTCCTGCCACTTTTCAAAGTCTCGTTAACCGGGTTTTGGCGGGCATCATGCGTGGTTGTGACGCTTACCTTGACGATGTAGGTTTGTATAGTGACACCTGGGCTGACCATTTAGACCAGATAAAGGAACTTTTCACTCGTCTTGCTGAAACTAACCTCACCATAAACCTAGCTAAATGAATGATGAACCTAGCTAAATGAATTTGGTAAAGCTAGTGTGACGTACGTTGGTAAAATAGTGGGCGGTGGTCAGGTTCGGCCTGTAGGGGCTAAGATTGAAGCCATCTGTAATTACTGTGTGCCTGGAACCTACGTTCCAGGCTACTACAGGGCCTTTTGTAAAAACTTTGCCATTGTAGTTGCGCCCTTAACCAACCTAGGTCTGATTTGTTATTTTTGGTATATTTTTCTATAAATTATCATTTGTGTTAATCCTGTCTTCGTTTCCCTTTTATGTTGCGGGCCAAAAACGAGCCGGGTCGTAACACACACACACACACTCAAATGTGCACAGAAACGCACCAGTGCTGATGGGAGTAGAGGAGAGAAAGTAACTTGTGCAGTGAGGAGTGAAGGAGGAGGAAGAGAGGGAAATAAAGAGTGTTGATTGGTCCACCGTAGCCCTTAGTACTTCCATGATGAGAGGAACCTCCCTGCTGCTACTTGTCACTCGTTTTGTCCTATTATCAGTCGCTCCCTCCCTCGCTCCATCTCCCTTTCCATTCCCTTCGGTCTTTCTTTTCTCTTCTCTTCACCATGGTAACGACTGGCCCTGGCACTTGCCAGAGTTTCGTGTTGGTTGTGTCCATACTTTACCCTGCTTTTCGCCAGTTAGTTTTAGTCTCTCTCACATATGAAGCGGAATAAAATGGAGAATGAGAAAGCGTGTGTGTGTGTGTGTGTGTGTGTGTGTGTGCATAATTTCTTATTCATCATCTATTTTAGGTCGTTTTGTGTATTTGTGTGTATAATAGCGTGTGTGTGTGCACGTGTTGGTGTTATGAGGGGCGTCTCTTTTTATTCAGGTGTTTTTTTATGTATTTGTGTGTGTGTGTGTGTGTGTTTGTGAGACAGAAACTGAGAGCATGGCCATGTTAAGCTTTTTTGTAGTTATAGCTCATTAAAGAATAAGTGTGAGGGGATTAATCCGGATGTGCTGAGTATCACTTTTCACCACCACCAACCCACCAATCCTAACCCCCCTTCTTCCCGTCCAAAGCAGAGGCTGACACTGAAAGGGAAGCAGGCAAGTCTTCTCTATCCCCATTTTATTCATTTTTAAAAAAGGACCTTGATGTTGGAATTTCATCAGCAGCTTGCTTTCATATATTTGTGTGTGTGTGTGTTTGTGTGTGTGTGTGTCTGTGTGTGTGCGTGCATGGGTCATGTGGTTTATGTATCTGTCAGTTTTGTTGCTATTTGTCCTGCTAGGGGAAACAAAAGTGTGTTTATTTTCTGATGGATTAGAGCTTAATCTTGTTTGAATAGTTCAATTGTCGTTATTTAATGCAACTGTCAACAGCTTCAAACACAATAATAATAAAATATTACCCAAAAAAATCCTTCAGTGGCCGTTGAAGGACCCCTGAAAATATCCGTCTTTTTAAGTGCTTTGTTATACAAGACATTTTAATACATTTTTTTTTTTCAAATGGGCAAATCACAGCACTAGTAAAAAAAAACAGCAAGTGCAAGGAGGAAGAATTCTTTTTTTTTTTTTTTTTTTTTTTTTTTAAGTTGAATCATCCTATTGCAGTGTTCTGATCTCCCCGACCTCACGCTGTGCTCACTGATTAGGTGTTCCAGAGCAAGGCCTCCAACCATTACTAGGATATAAGACCCGTCTCTTTCTTAACCATTGCGTTTTTAAATCCTGGTCCCTGTGAGACTTTTTTAAGGGGAAAAAAAAGGTCGGCATCCATCAGGAAACTCAAAGTGAACAAATTGAAACTGAAGCTTGTCGCCCCACCCGCATGAAATGTGTTCCCTCCCTTCTTCTTTTTCTTTTTGGTTCACTGTAGTTTCAAACAATTTGGAGACCT
>JAGFZM010000905.1:10022-20784 GCA_017657215.1 Limnothrissa miodon
ATTTCTGAACAAGCTGTGGTGTAATGTTCTACAGTAGCCGGCCAACTGAGCCCCAAAGACACAGTGGGCCTTGGCTTCCACAGAGCATTAGTGGCCCAGTCTCACACAGGAAATCACATTAGCCCTAACAGAGCTGTTTTGTCTCCATTAGGGCCACCCGGAATAGCATTTATCTGGAACATCCCCTTATCCGAGCCATCCTGCTTCATAACTGCATTTTAGAGGCCTAATCAAAAGAGCTGCCTGTGGTTCTCTCAGCCCTCAGTGGCTCAGACCAGACCTAACCCGATTGGTCCCCGGCGCAGATCGCTTTTATATATATTCGATTGGGGGCCGTGGGGGTGGTTTACCATTTGGGCGTCGCTGAAGCCTTGCGCCAGCTTGGGCTGCAGGATCTTCTCCAGAGTGCCCTCGGCCAGCTGGTGGCTGCTGTTGCTGCCCCAGACGTAGACGCGGACGGCGTCGCCCTCCGTGCCCGCGCTGCCCGTACCGGTGCTGCAGGAGCAGAGGCAGTTGGAGGCCAGGTTGCAGATCTGCGGGACAGATGGCACAAGACGGATGTCACACACAGAAGTCACAGACACACACACACAGACACATGCAGGTCACAAGGACAACTGCAGGCAACAAGGAAACACACTGTCAGAGATTCTCTCATTAAAAAAAAAAGAAGAAAAATCACTCAAAGTGGACAGAGTGCTTTCCAGGTCAAAGGTTAAACCTGAGCAAATTTGGTAACAAAATCTGAAAACATGGGATCTAATCTGGGAGCAGATTTAATTTCAGTCCGAGAGCGAGAGAGAGACAGTGTGTGAGAGAGAGAGAGAGAGAGAGAGTGAGAGAGAGAGAGTGAGAGAGAGACAGATTGGCGATCACGGGAAAGGCAGAAAAGCCCGCCAGACAGATAAAGGTTCAGATTTATGATGTCTGCTGCATAAAGGCATCCAGAGCACTGCTGGCCCTCAGATCTGTGGGGCTGCCTGCCACTGCTGAGTGAGACGGACTGAGTGAGGGAGTGAGGGAGTGGTACAGCCTGACACTTCACCCAGCCTCTCCCACCGGCTGGCAGGGCCCTTACTGACAGTGACGAGGGCCGCGCCGACACATTCAGACAAGAACACCAAGAGAGCCTGTGGAGGTCTTAGTCATGCTTTATCTATCTGACACACACAAAGACAGACACACACACACTCACCTCTTCAAAAAGGCAGAGGGCAACGTGGGAGAGACTGCACAAGCCATCCGCGTCCTTCTTCAGTACCTGAGTGTTCACCGACTCACCTCGGAAACCCTGGAGAAAGCAAGAGACACGGAGTAGCCATCACACATCATAGCAGAGGCAAAGGCTCTGGTCAGATCCAGGTATTTACTTCATGGCCCTTTACACCAAGATTGAAAACAATAACAACAAATAAATATTGCCTTAATTAATATGAATGTGAAAACATCCACACCACAAACTATAACAATATTACTGGAATAACTTTCAGAGTACTTTTTCGAATGAAGAAAAGGTTGAGAGCCAATCAGAAGCCATGGAATTTGAGGCATTAGTCATAAGCAAAAGCTAATACATATTAAAGCTAATATTTCCATCCACACTGAATATAGCATGGTTTCAGACTGGCTGTCAACCTTTTATGATTTTAAAAATCACTTTGAAAGTGCACATACTGTTGTTCCAAATATTTATTTGTTATAATTATACTTATTGTTCAGTGAGAGCGAGATGCACTTTAGCCCATACCAAAAAAAAAAGACTACCCTGACATCCTACTGTGCAATTTTCCACTGGGAAGAAAGAATGAGGCCTTCCTAAAATAAAGCTGTGTTTTAGATTGGGGGGTGGGGGTAGACACTTTATAGGCTATGTCTTTTGAAAAACAGCCATTGTATATGAGCAGCCCAACGACTGAGTGCATCTGAGCACAAAGCTGATATCTAATGTTGCCGGCTGCACCTGGCACAAGGAATATCGATCGATAGCGCTGGAGTCCTTCACCGGCTCATCCGGAGAAAGCTCCAGGTGGAAGGTTTCTCACTGATTAAGAGCAGGATAAATCACACTGACACCACAAGCCCAAGTAGCTCCACACGGTCGCCTCAAAGGCAGGCAGCCAGCCAACACATCAGTCAAACCATGGGCACAATTTGATTTAGGGAAAGGGGAAATGTTTGTGATCTTTCCCTAGCATCACAGACAGACACACAAACACTCCCAGATATGCGCGTGCACACACACACACACACACACACACACACACAAACAGACAGACAGAGTCTTGTAGGGAGTCTGTAATAAGCCGAGCACACAGTGTGTCTGCTAGGAGATGCTGTAAGCTGAGTGGCATCCTCACTAATGTGCGCTGGGCAGGCTGGCCAGAGCGCATCTTTTCTCCTGCTGTTATTTCCATAGCACTTCTGACCTCACTTAGTCATCCGATGCTCAAAATGTTGGGGGTTTAATAGGCCTGTGCCGTTCACTCTAATGGCAGCACTGGCACAGGTTGCAGACGACCGTTTCTGTGTGAGTCATGCAGAGGTAGCCTATATCAGGGCTGGCTAAACTGGCTGACACATCCATATAGAGGAGAGCTGAGATACAAATATAGAAAAATAGGCCTATACAGTACAGAAAGTCCAGGAAGCATTCTTTATCATGCCCATTATCATGTGTCAAGTCCAACCAAAATGTAAAATTCAGATGGAATGAAAGTTTGGTTTGCCGTTACCATTCAACATACAGTATGGTAATATCTAAAGTAGCACTGAACATATCAGTAGTTTTACTTTTCAGCCTCTGAAATACAAAAATCCCCATAAGTTTCAAAGCAATCTGTAAATGGAGGGGGGGGGGGAGGACACTTACCGAGTACTGCCTCATCTGAAGCAGGGTCTGATGGATGAGATCGTACCCGATGCCCCCTCCCTCCCCAGAGGAAGAGGAGGAGGCGGCCAGAGCCACCTCCACCCACTCCAGCAGGAAACGCAGGGAGCCCCTCTGCAGCGCCAGGCCCAGCAGCAGCTCCAAGGCCAGCCTCTTGCCCACGCGGTCCGCCCCCGAGCCGCTCACGGCCGTGCGCTTGAGGAAGTCCCCCACCTGCGCCAGGCAGTGCAGCCCCACGCTGGGGATCTTGTTCTCGTTGGCCAGCGAGAGCGGCGGCAGTGAGGCCAGCACCGAGGAGGCGGTTGCCAGCACGTCGTTGCACAGCTCGGCGCCCGAGCTCCCGCCGGGCCCCGTCACCTCCTGACCCCGCTGCCAGTTCTGCTGCAGCAGCGCAAACAGCAGGCTCAGGCCTGTTCGCACGCCCATCTCGATCAGGACGTCCGTGCCCGAGCGGGCCCGTGGGCCAGGCATCCAGGGCTCGGCGGCAGGCTCCAGCGCGCCGCTTTCGGCCCCGCTCTGGGCCGGCTGCGGCGCGGGCGCGGGCCGGAAGCGCTCGTGGTACTTGCTGTGCAGAGCGTAGTAGATGCGCTGCAGCACCACCAGCCTGTGGTGCAGCGCCAGGGCGAACGGCGTGCATGCCAGCGAGCGGCGCGCTAGGCAGCGCTGGGCCAGCAGCAGCGCCGACAGGTACTCCTCACGCTCCTCCGCCGCGCTGCTCTCATGCTGGAAGTCGGGCAGACGCGGCCCCATCAGGTCCTGCACGGGCTGGGCCAGCGCCACCACCTCCTTACTCTGCAGCAGCTTGGCATAGAGCGTGCCTGCCCCGCGCCGCGTGGCCGTCTGCACGCTGTCCTCCGCCGCCCAGGCGCTGTTCAGGTGCTCCTGCCACTTCAACATCACATGGGTCTGGCAAGGCACCATGACTGAGCATTATCCACGGAGACTGTGGGCCACAGCTGCAGGGAGACAAACAGTGACTCATCAAATGCTAGTCAGCAGTCAACAATGGAACAGTACAGGATTAGGCATAAGAAATTATAAAATCAGCTTTTACAACTATGATTAGGCCATAACATCATCATTGAGACACTGCAAAAAAAAAAATTATTTATTTATTTTTAAATATGCTAATTTATGTCTGATAAATCAAAAAGCTATTTCAGTTTAGTATTTATTAGTTTATTGTGTTTAGGCAAAGAAAAAAATTATGATTTTTCTGTCTGTTGCAATTAGGAAAGGCCACTAAGCATCCATCCCTCCATTGTAAGAGACCGCCTGAGTGGCAGAGAGGAGGGTTTCTAATCTGACAAGAGAGAAAGCCAGCAACACAGCTCTCGGGCTTGGAGAACATCCTCCCCAGGGTTTGGCATATTAATACCAGAGAGAGAAAGAGAGGCTCACTGCAGCCATATTGTCATTATCCTGGGTGGGGACCAAATTGGGTCACTGGGTTCCACTGATAGAGGCATTGTGGGAACGCTAATCAGCAGCGCTAACTCAATCTAATCTCACACAGTATGTGTCGGAATGATTAAAACCTGCAGCGCTGCTAAATGCAAAACAAGTTCAAACTCTGACTGTATTCTCATTAGATGGAGCATTTGCCTGCAGAGCTTTCAGTTATATAGCCTAGCAATGGCTCCTTCCCCGACCTGCCAGAGAGCATGACGTTGCACGGAGGCTAAGCAACAGTGAGTGAAACTGCAAGTCTGACTGTTAAGCCAGACAGACGCTGGCCTGACAGACATGTAGGACAATGGCATCCGATTCAGTGATAAACATGAATGCATTCTGGGACATCATTGTAAGAGCACTGTCAGTATGTCACACTGCAGATTCTCAGGTCCTCACCTCGTTGTAAAAACACAACACATTCTCCAAATACTGCTTGGATTTAGTTATGTAAAGTCTTCCAACTACCAAGACAGCTGGCCTACATACAACTACTGCATATTCCAAACGGTCCATAAATGTAGTGATTATTTTACAAGGGTACAAATGTACAATTGAAACACATATAAATACTGTTGTAAATTTAGGCAGACTACACAATCTGCTGTAAAGACATTTGACTGTAAAGATTTTCAAAATGCTGACTTGTATCCAGCACAGAGTAAATGTTTCAGTAGAAATGTTCAATTGACCAAAAAAAATAGTGCTGTCACACTAGAAAAAAAAAATGTAGGCTGAACAACCCATAAAACTGTCTACCTGATCACCTGAGGACAGCAAACAGCACGACCCCGAGAGCACAAAATGTCACAGAGGTTTTGCAGAGTTCCCACTGCCCCTGCCCCATAGCGGCAGTGGTGGGGACATATGCCATAACCTAGCCAGTGTGTTCTCCTTATGGAGCAAAGGTATGTGAACCAGTTTCTCAGACCTTGTGTGACAGCCAAACACGCTAAACTGACCCTCATAGTTGACTTGTACAGTTTCCTATGTGTAAAAACAACAGGATGATTCCTCAAAACAGTACAACTAGGCATAACTACAACTATCTGCCTACCTATTTAACTAATAGGCAAGATAAAATGAGACTTACCCTCAATAAAAAAAAACAAGAAAACAGAGAGTAACACTGCTTTCAAGGTCAATATGTTCAAGTGGTGTTTACTTTTCTGCACTTGTTGGTTAAGCTTGATTATTTACTATGTGAGTGCAAATGTAGGTGAAGCTAAGGTTACCCGTTACTAATAATAAATTCATACTAAGAGGTCCCTATAACGTTGAACAGTAACTTTACACCACGATGTTTTAGAAGAACTGATATTACTCTGGTCTTAATATTAGCCTAATTTAAGATTGATATGAAACAGCAATTTCTAGACTACTGTAGCCTAAGGCCACACGACTTGCAGAAACCTAAGACACAAAAATCAACTGACGTCAGATGCTTAGGAAAACACTAATTTGCATTAGACATTAACAAGCGGCATTCAAACATTTCCAGAAAATGTCATTCCACTAAACCAAAGGAACCTGTTAATTAGCAAGAATGGATCCGGAATCACTAGGCTAAATAAAATACACATCATAGTGACTTAAAAGCACAGGCCGATAAATGGGTGAGAGCAAAACTGCAGCAGACAAACTGCTGGCGACAGTTACAACTGGCAAGGAGTTTCTCTTATTTTGCATGTAAACATTATGTTAAGCTACTGACAGAGGTAGGCTACACTAAATTCGTTTGTCAGACGACCCTACTTGTATGAAACGATAATCAGAAGCCGAACATAAACATAATATGTTATTATAATATTTTACACATTCGTTGTGCGAGAGAAATCAATCAGACAACTAAGCCCAAAATGCTGCATGTCAACCTGCACACGAAAGCCAACGCCTCTAACGTTAAAGCTGTGCATCTATGGTTGTCAAAATAAATAAATAAATATAGTTTCTTGCTTAAACAGCTCAAAAATGTGTATGAAACCAAAAGCTTACCACTTTAGTTAACCGATAGACTGGCATTACATGTTGCACGCTCAATTTAAAAAGTAATCCTGGTTTATGTAAAATCAAAGTGTTTAACGTTATTCTTCCCATTTGTTGTGTTTTGTTTCATGTTCTGATCACTCACCTTAAAATGAACCCTTAAACGGTAATGCTGCTGTTTCTGCACAACATAATAATGTTGCATTGGAATTCCATTTTAGACCAATGATGCAGTATCTAAAACAACGTTACAGTTAGGTACAATGTTGCTAATGTTATAGCACGTAGCTATCTAGCTGGCTAACTACAAATTTACCTTATGTTAACGACTCAAAATGACAAAGGATGTGTTGGCGTGCTGAATCATCTCAGCAGAATACACTCGATGACGGCTTTTCGAAAGACTAACTACTTGTTTACTAGTCTAGCACCACCTATCTAACGTTAGCTACCTAGTTAATTGACTAAGAGCCAAGCTACATAGCAGCTAACTAACGTTAGCGTTTTTTTCTGACGTTTTGATCGTAGTCTTGTAACGTTAGTGAGCTAGCTTTTCAGAAACCACACAAGAGTGACAGCACGTAACTTATGTTTTGAACATACAAAAGTATTTGCTTGACAGATTCGTTATTCCAGCAACTTCCACAATAATCGTGGGCATAATCGCTTGAAAACAATGCATAACTGAGGGCCAATCTCACCTCTCTTCCCTGCGTCTGTCATTCACACCCAGTCTGACACTGCTTTCTTTAGCTAGCAAGCAGGCTAGCCAGAAAGCTACAGGCTACCAAACCACTGTCCTCTGCAAGTCTGATTTGATGCACGGAGACGAAAGGGTTGTTTAAATTGTCATTTCTAAATGACACGATAACTACGACTGCGGTGTTTGCAATCGATATTTCTACGTCCAAATCTTCTATCGTGTTCCCGCAAAAAAAGCCGGTGAAGTCTTGCTAATATCAGAATTGAAATAACTCCGCTAGCTAGCTATCGGTAGGCGACGGGACTGTTGCCATGAAAAACAGATATGGAATCATGGAATGCACGGGCAACGCAGTTGAGACGCCCGAACAGACGTCACTGCGCTCTAAGGACCCATTTAACTCCCGTTTATGTATTGAAGAAGCTATAATTCGAGTTATTATGAGTCCAGTGGGAATCTTGCTTGTTCAACATAATTTACTGTTTAATTATGGGTATGGGCAAGACAGAAGAATGAGGCAGGCTCACAAGACAAGTAGGGATGTCAAAACAAAAAGAACAGGATAGAGAATACACATTTTGAAATAATGTATCAAAGCAAAAGCAAAGAATAAACCTGACTGTCATAAACCTTTGACAGACTTGGAGTAAACCTTTCTCACAAGCAAGCCCCCACAAATAGGCTACTTCAATGCACAAAGTGGCAGTGGCTTTTCATTACTTTTTGTCCTTTGTCAGAGAACTTGCATGCACAACACACAGAAGTTTTCAATACGTCAGTTCACCCATTTAATGACTGTTTATTGCACATCAACATATGCAGAGATCACAGTGTCTGTTGCAGAGATGTCAATGCAAGTTTTTTCTAGGAACAGGTTCATGTCTGAAGTCTATGGTCATGAATCCCAGTCAGATCTTAAATCTTGTCTGTTTTGGAAGGTTGTATGTATTTCTGGTACTTACTCATAAGCCTTCTTTAAAATTCACTTAGCCAAAGGCCATGATAAACAACACAGCAGGTGCAGATATAGCCACATGTAGAGTTTGACATTCAGCTGTTGCTCTGGGCATTTAATCTATCAATTCTTTAGAGCTCAAGTCTCAGGTCACGTTTTGATTTTCTCTGTGCTCAAAAGTGCCTGTTTCACTGTATGATTATAGCGCCAATATATGGATTTGTTGTTGGAAGAATATTGTTTTAATTTGGTAGACTGGTATTTGTGTGTGCATGTGTGTGTGTGTGTGTGTGTAACAGTTCAGAGTTTAGAGGCAAAACCCAGAAATATTACAGAAATATATTTATATAATTTTTAACAACTTTATTATCAGTCAGTTAGATTACTCAATTTGATTTGTTGATATCTGATCATATTTAAATTGCAATTTTACTTAATTACACACACACACGCACACACATGTGACACATATGCTTCATGTTTCTAATGAGATGTGTTTGGCTTTTTGTCTGTTTTGTGATTGTTGAAATGCTATAAATGTCTTGGTGGCCTGCTTATGCGCAGGTGAGCGTGTGTAGGTTACATGACGACAGCCTATCGGTTTAGCCTATTTGATTTTCCACAGACTGACGTCACACATCCATCAGCTCATTTTGATTCAGCCTGTCTGTCGTCATTTTATCCCCCATCACCAAATCAACTTAGCTAAATTGAACTTTGCCCCCATATCCTACCACTGGCACTGCCTATAATGCACATAATACAAGAATATTTACTACATCAACGGACGCCATAATTATGTCTTAACACGGGGGTCAAGTAAGGAGCCAGGAACCTGGGGTCAAGGGGCCCCGTTGAGATTGTCCACACAAACAACCCTAAACATAACTGATGACATCATTTTGCACGAATTTCAATTCCTGGATGGCAGTCGCGCGCTAATCCCACTTCCATGCCGGATTTCTAAAACAAGGGGGGGCAGGCTGGCAAATAGACAACAACACCGGATTGAGGAAATTGACAAGGGCATACCATGTGCAAAACAAACTTGTTTAAAGCTGACAACCATGCTACACGACGTGTTAATTCCGAACATTCAAGTGACCGTCGCCTTCCTCGCATACCTCCCTTGTCAATTTCTCGAGAACCCTGCAGTAGGTGATATTGCTGTCGGACTAATCATGCAAATGTTTCTCGTGACTGTCTTTCTTCTTGTACAGCTGCAAGAAGCTGAATCATGGGGCGCAGCAGCCAAATACGCAGTGAACTGTCCAGAGCGCTGCAACGAGGACCTGTGCGGCTCGACGCAGAGATGCACACGGACGGTCCTGGATGACTGCGGTTGCTGTCAAGTCTGCGCTGCGGGGAGGGGGGAACACTGTTACCGCACCGTGTCTGGGATGCACGGGGTGAAGTGTGGACCTGGGCTCTTCTGTGACTTCTATAAAGACGAAGATGATTATGGCGATGAGTACGGAATTTGCAAAGGTAAAATCCAAGCACCTGCACTGCACCAATATATTTGTGGGAAAAACGATGGTGAGCTCTGACGCTTCAGAGTCAATAAGTTATTACAGTACTACTACTGATGTTTTCAAATTGCCATCATGAAAGTTATTTAGACTGGAAGGGACTACTCGTTTATGAAGTATGATTGACCATCATAAAATAACAAAATGATTACCTGTAGGCTTTTATTATAGTTACATAATAAATGACAAGACTGAAGGCTTTAGATAATGATTGAATTAATCTATGATAGTACAAAATGTCCTATAGCTTGCATAGGCAGTTTCATGCTGTTTCATGTTCCATGCTTTCTTTTTATCAAATGATGTGATAATGAAATTAACTAGGATTTCCCACAAGAAAAGTGGACTGCATTTTTTCTGACTTTAGTGATATCCTTTGGTTTGGTTTCTTAAATGATATGCCAGTTGCATTTTTACATTTGCTTGAAAGAAATGTATCTTGTTTTTTTGCTGAAGCACTGAACAACCCTTTTTTGATTCTCAGATTGCTTATATGGAACCTATGGAGTGGATTGCAGAAAAACTTGTAACTGTAAGGTTGGGGGAATTTGTGATAGAGAGACTGGAGCTTGTCTTACCTTTAAATTTTTTGCAAAGATGGCAAGCAAAATCAGGGCACATGGCACCACCGGTGAGTATTTTTTGTCATAATTCTAAAGACACTAAGTTACATAAAAGGTACACTATCACTCAAATTACACATTTTATTTTTGACATATTCATGTAAATTCATACAATGCTTAATGACAAAAATGAATTGAAGACAGACACAGTGTATATCACTTTGTGGTGCAATAGCAGCGTTCATACGTAGATCCTGAAAGGCATTTCCAATGTGAACTAAAAGGATGTTTTACAGAGATTGTGGTAACTGTCACATATTCCCAATCTCTCTTAGGGAATGAGATGGGCTCAGGAGAAAGTGAGGAACATCTGAAAGACAGGTCCACATCCCCCAAGTGGAATCCTCGCTGACACATTCTTTCATGGATTATTTAAAGACAATGTAGCATATAAATAACTTAAATGGTTAATAAATGATATATTTTATTATGTCTCAAATCAATAAAACAGAGATTATAGAGGTTATTCATAGAGTTTTATACACTATTTTCAAGTGGTGATTTTATACCAAACATGCAAATATTCTCTCACTCACTTTTTTCTCTCATATGTCTGTGCTTTGCAGTCAGTCATACACTCTCTCTCTCTCTCTCTCTCTCTCTCTCTCTCTCTCTCTCTCTCTC
>JAGFZM010000905.1:20794-72468 GCA_017657215.1 Limnothrissa miodon
CTCTCTCTCTCTCTCTCTCTCTCTCTCTCTCTCTCTCTCTCTCTCTCTCTCTCTCTCTCACACACACACACACACACACACACACACGTTTACATGGCTGGTTTGAGTAGACAGACCAAAAAACAAAATCGAATTAAGTTAAGGGTGGTACAATTTCATGTTATTTTGCTTAGTTGCCAGAATTTAACAGAAATACATACACACTGTCCTATCTTTGCCCTATAAAGTACCTTATCTAATCATAATGGAATTGTGAGCATTAATCTTTAAATCCAGCATTATTATGTGACCTCAAAGACACTCTTAGCAAAAAAATGGAAAATGTCAGAAATGAATTTTTCATGTCTTGTACTTGTCATGTTATATTTGTTGCAGTACGCTTTCCTGAAATGTATTTTAAAACAAGTCGATTAACACGAAAGATGTGGAACAATAAACTAATTCAGGAACTGTGTACTTGTATATTATGTTTAAGACTGTATGACTGTCTGTTTATCTGGATGTCTGAGAAGGGGGGGTTGGCAGTGGTGGTGTGTTCATTTGCGTCTGGGGAGGTGGGTGTCTAAGGTTTTACAAACCTGTGTCCCTTTCAGTCACAGAACAAGCGTACCTTCATTGAAAGCACTCTGAAAATACCCTCTTGGGCTTAAAAATAGCTGTGTTGGCCCTCACCTCTCCGAGCTGTGTGGGCTCTCTTGTTTTCCCGCATCCAGCTTGTTTATTTCCTGTCTTTCCTGACACCTGTGAAAATGGCTTCGCTTCCTGTTGTTGTTGTGTCTGCCCTGGGGACAGGATTCCAAACACACTGGAATTTGTCAAGTGACACACGTCATCACAGGACAGTCCTGACAGCCTCAGACGTCCGAGTTTCCGCCTGGCTTGATCTTGAATTCTTTCCCAACAATGTATAAAACACCTAAACACAAACATGTTTTATTGACATGATGGGCACGGTTCTGTATCATATGCATTCTAAAAACAATGTTTTTAATGGGTAGGGACTTAAAAAGTAGGCACTTTTTGCCTGTTTTATATTAAATAATATCCCTCATTTTGCATGGCTTATATTGTGAGGAAGGTAGGTCTTATTCTAATGTCAAACTGTTGAGTCAATAATGGACATACTGCAAACAGTAATGAGCACTTATTCAATTCAGTTACATTTTTATGGCAAAAAAGTATCCTTTAGTATTCCTGCAATTTCCTGATTATTTACCAAAGGTAATATATTAATCCTGCAAAATGTTATCATCTATGAGGTAAATGGGTGTGAGTTATGTATAGGAATTATATTTTCCTCACTCTACTTTGCCATAAAATCAAGTTCTGATTGTGATTCAACAGGTAATGCTCAGTAAGCGTTGAGGTGAAAACATGGTTTTCCTTTTTTTATTTAGCATGAAACACTGACCAGAGGTTTAAGCACAGTGCGACTTCAACTGTAGAATACAACACTGAATGCAAGACCTACAGCAGCAGGCTTTCAGTTGTGTAATATGCCAGTCAGACAACCTTGGCCTGGTCAAGTGAAATGCACTGAGGCCTGAGTGTAGGTGAGGGGGGTTGGGAGGAGCTGGGTTTGATTTGATGAACTTGCTTTGGGGAAGGTGTTGAAATTCTCAGGCCCTCAGGTTTCTGGCCTTTCCCCAGAGAACCAAAGCACAGGGACTCCTCCAGCCGAACAAAGGAGCCCCTGAATAACAGGAAAATACTGGTGAGAAATAGTCTTTATCTGACTCCCCCAAGCACGTCAGCGTCTCTTAAGACTAACACAAAGGTACGGTGTAGTAAATAGCCATTATACCACGGGCCAGTGTTGCCCCTATTTACTGTAAGCAATGCATGCACAAGTTGTTTATTAGAGTGGGCTAGCGTGCTAGATGGATATCAACACAACGTGACCTTTCTAGGAAGCTGAACCATGTCTGAGCGTACCCCCTCCCTAACTCTGCACCACCACTAAAACAACAATGAGTCGGATATCTAAATCTGGGATTAAAGAACCGGTGAAACATGAGGGTGAACTTATTAGGGGTTTGGAATGTCATGGCACTTATAATTCTTACATGCCTTCAGAGGCCGGATTCCACATTCCTGCTGGCACGGACCACAGAGCTAGGTTTTGGAGTTGAAAAGACTCTGGTCCTAGTCGCCACTATTAAATTTATTTATTTATTTTTTGACTCTCCCTTGTTTGGTCTGATAGGTTCATGGATTTATATAAACCCACAGCATCACCAGTGAAGTAAAAATAAATACTGATTTGACACGAATAAATGGACTCCACGCTTTAGAGTGGCTAATGTTGAGTAATGAGCAGATTACTGCTTGGCCACTTTCAACGGAAAATATATTAGGTCAGTTGGGTCACTATTTTTCAATTCCACAACATTATTAAAATGCCATAGTATTTGTGTGGCAAAAGGGCATTTTCATTCAAATTCTACATATCAAATTAGAAAATACTCAAATAGCATGTAAACATTGAAACACACGAATACCTGTGTATTATAATGTTAGGTTAGATTAGAGATCAAATGAATTTATTTGAAATAATCCATGTGTTCAAATGTCCATTAAATCTTTTTTTTCAAGCTTCCATTAATTCCACATAGTCAGGTGAATTTGTGAGAAACATAAACAGGTAACTTTGTGAGATACATAACAAATTAAAAGAAGCAGGGACTGTCCTCAAGATGATTAAATCAATCTGAATTCTGACAGGAATTCAGGCAGAATTTTGTATGTAGTGGCCAGAACTCATTTGTTTTATGAACAGAAACCATCATGTCTATAAAGTTAATCTAGCATGGGGGAGATGCTTATTAGATTTTTAAAAAATGCAAGTTTAAAGACACATTCATCATTAAAAATAAAAGTTACATATCTAACAACAACTGTATGGCTTGTTCATTTGATTCCTATTGCCAAGAAGTGAATGAAAACAAACCGCCTTTCAACAGATAGTTTGTCATATATTTAACATTTGAACTTTAAAGACAAAGTCTCCATTGCTACTTTTGTTTCTCTTTCCCCACTGTGTTTCTGGCACCTCCACCCACTCCACCCTGATGCTGATCTTGTTATCTCAGAAAATATGACACCCATTGATACAGCTGTGTGCCAGTGATAACCACATCCTGTAGGTCAAAGAATCAATCAAGTCAGTAAGCACATGTAGGCTACAAGTTATTATGCTGTGTATACAATACAGTTGTACATTAACATTAACATACATTAACATATGGATGCACGTATCTCTGTCTGTCTGTACAGCGACTGGTGATTATTTTCCTCCTCCTAATGCAAATTTACACTAATATTTATGGAACATTCTAATACTTCTGATTATCAAAAGCAGCTTATCACAATGTCTGTGAAAATTCTCATTCATCCAGGTTGTGGTAGTCATAGTGTTCAGTTAAGGCAACTGGACTTCTCTTTGAGCTTGAACATGTTTCACTTTCCATCCAGAAAGCTTTGTCAATTCTGACTGATGTTGGAACCAGGAACTGTATCACAGCTTATCACAATGTATTTTGTACTGCTTTTTACAATGGGAGAAAATCAAGATATATCAGAATTTAGTTCTAGTTATCATTGGTTCGGCCCAACAACACAGCTCAGAATTATCATGTCGCCACTGGTAGATTTTTTATTGCCTGCCCCTGAACTATGGGGAGCATTTCCATCAGCTCAACGCTCCAGAGCCCTCTAGTGGCCATCTAGAACACATTTCAAGGATTCAAGGATTCAAGGATTCAAGGAGGATTCAAGGAGTTTATTTGTCACATACATGAGTCACTAACGCAAAACATGCAGTGAAATTGCATTGAAGAGAAGATTAAATAAAGGGAAAGAAGAAAACAAAATAATTTCTAAGCACCATGAGGGAAAACTCTTGACATGCAAACCTTTTGTCATCACATGAAAATTCCAGTTTTCCAAAATTTCCTATTCTAATTCCAACAATAAAAACCCTGCTCTGTTCAAGGTTTTTCTATGCCCTGTCTTACTGTCTATTGTCTTATTGTCTTGACACACTGTCACATCGTCTTGACAATAAAAACACTTGACTTGACCTAACATTTCTCAGCACCAAAGAAAAATCTTGACATAATGGTCAGGATCTAGTGACCTTTCATCATCACAAAAATAATTTTCAACTTCAAAAATCAAGTTAATAAAAACGAGTGACTGCATAAAGCCGTAGTTATTTAGTCAGTAGCATTAGGACAGGCAAGCACGTAGATAATGTTGTTTTGCTTAGAGGGCAATAGCTGATCATTTGCTGGCCATGACATAATCACATGGTCTAAACACATAAGGGATTTATTCATTTTCTGCATTCAATGCACAATTAAGTAAACAAATCAAATTTATACTGTATGTATGTATAATTTGTGACATTTGTGGGGACAGCAAACATTACCTTCCTGAATTTTAGTCGCATCCTTAATTAGAATCCATTTATGTATGACCCTTTTATTTGCTGACACAGTCTAGATTGCAACGGTCTGAACAAGGATGCAGGCAATGGCAGCATTTTGCAGGTACCACCAGCAGTGTTTGGTACTACACTGCAAGTAGCAAAGCTACTAAATGCATGTTTTAGTAGCATGGCTGTCGTGAAGCTACTTTCTGAATCTGAAAGCTATTCAGTTTAGTTCAATTTAGTTAGTTACAGTGTGTTGGCTTTCCCTAAAGCTACATTTTCAGAGCATCAGCTCACAGCTGCAATCTTTCTTCTAGGTCGCACATGTAGGTACTGCGCAATAATGTGATGCATTTGTTGCCTAAGTGGTGCTATGATTAAATAAAATGCCCACAATGTTTACTAAAACCAATTGTGTGTTTTCGATCACTCACATGACTCATTTGAGTAAACAGTCATATTGCAGCAGGCTATATACCAACCATGCATTTCCATCATACTGTGTCATACTGTATAACCAGGGTATATCATGCCTTTTTTGGGACCCAATAAAGTACACACATGCATATAAGCCTACTATTTTGGGCAGGGAATGTGAAAATAACACCCATATTTTTTAAGTTTTTACTTACTATTAATCAGTTAGCCTACTATTCTATGACTACTGAGAGAGTTGTTAGTTTGATCTCTAGAATATCAGAAGAAGGTTGAATCATTTAGGCTATTAGTTATGTCTTTTTGCACATTAAAAAGCATCTCACATGTAGTTAAAATATTTCTGCCATTTTTTGTTACTTAGCTTGTTACATGATTTTTCTTCAGGTAGCTTTGGTGTAGTGAAGCTTCATCTGATGTGGAGTAATTTTCGCTCGCCCAAGACTAACAACCAGGCCTTTTCCATGCTTTCTAAATTTTTACCACTTGATGGCAGTAGAGTACCCAGAGTGTTGGGTTAGCCTACCAAGGGTCTTGGTTGCCCTCTCGGCCTAGGGCTTGGCAACTGGCGACATTCGTTTACCAAAAATGAAAAGCTTCCATGCGTAGGCTACTCTTATTTCAAATACGCTTATTTTAAACAGCATTTGTAATGAAATTTGCAGGTTATTGTCAGTTGTGGTTAGTTTTGTGCTTATAGGTCTATGAGTCATGTGGCCTGTTAACGTTTCATGTCGCCATAGGCTTTTTATCGAAGGGCTAATTGTAAGACTAATTGTAAGTAATTTTTATCTTACCGTAACGTTAATTGCCAACTAGTATCAGTTATCTTATCTTAGGATCATATTTTAGGATTTTATACCCCATAGGAGACCAGAATGTCTCTGGCTTTTTGCACATTTCAGAAGGCCTTTCCATTAAACATCAGGTCTGCGCTTTCACGTGGGGTAATTCTGTTTCAGGAAAAAAAAGGGTCGTGCAACAATATTCAATGTCTTTCTATGGTGCCCAATTCACGTTTGGAACTCCCAAATGACGCACATTCAGTGAAAACTGCAGTCTTTGTCACGGCTTGCCATATACATATAGCCTGGTCATGCTTTCTCAACATAGCCTACTGTTTGGAGGTCGTGTAGGTGTGGACCTGACAGTCGGCAGCTGCTTTACCTCAAACTCCGCAGGTTTGACATGTAACTTCCTTGCTCAGCGTGCGTCAGTGACTTCCAGTTTGAATATACCCACTCACTTATCTTCACTTTTATTACAAGTAGATGATAGATCTATACATCCAGGTCTGCGGTTGTCAGAAAAATCACAGCTTGAGTAGAAGGTTGACGTTACTCTGCTATTCTTGAAACTTACGTTAGAGTTTCAAACCAGATGCTTGATTTAATTGGTGTAGTTGATGTTTTACAAACTGTGACTAAAGTTACTGTTTGAAGCAACCCATCATTAGTCCAGTCCCATTGAATAGCCACATCACTCTGTAATGCTAGTCGTTGATTTATTTCGTTGATTTTTTTTACAATTGCGTGGTGACAAACCCCTGCATGAGCTTATGTTAATATGTAAACAATATTGTTGATGCATTGACCCCATGACCGCACCTTTTCGCAGGACCAGTGTGTGATGCAACTCCTGCCGCTGGCCCCAGTCTCCGTGGAGACGGCTGTCATCTGATCCAGCTTGGATCTGACTCAGCCTGTGCTTCCCGAGCAGACCCCTGTGCAGCTGTCGGAGGGGCAGACAGACGTGTCTCAACTGGTCAAGACCGAGATCCACACAGCATACAGTGCGTGCATCCTTCGGGAGCAGCAGAGGGACACGGATCAGAAATACATAGGTGAGTCACAGCTATTCTAAGTTCGAGGACCTGAAAATAGCATTTGGATGAATGTCACAGATGATGTCATACATGATGGCCTGAGCAAAGTGGGGGTTGCTGAATCATTTCATATGGGTGAATGTGCAGTCTGTGTATTTGTGAGTTGTATATTGTATATTTAAATAGGGGTGCTGAAAATCATAGCATGTGATAATTTAATGTAAAGAGGACCTCTTTTCCATATTCTAATTCTGCAAATCAACCAAACTTATTTTTTACAGTTCAGTTTCAGTTTTGTTGCCTTTCTATAACTCTAAATGGTCAACTTGTGCCACCCACTGCAACATTCATGGTTCCCTGCATGTGACCGCATGATCAGTTGAAATCTAAGACAATTTGATGTCACTATTGAAGTCAGCAACATGGTATGTGTCAACAGTGGCGTCTCACCAAATAAGCAGATTCTTTCTCTCTCGTCCTCTCTTCTGTAAACATCACCTCCCTAGACTCTCTCTCCCGTTCCACCAGTCAGAGGTAGCCGTTGCTCAGGCCACTCTGGGCTACACACTGAGCCTTCACGGCCTCCTCTGGAGCAAGATTTGTGACTGCACACAGTGCATACACGGCTGGCCAATAGTGCTGGGCGCTCCTCACAGCGCTGTTGTCTGTTATCCAACACTGGTCGTCTGAGATGACCTCTGGAGACAAATGTCCTGTAACTTGGGGGTGGGGGGGTTGGGGTTGGGGGTGGCAGAGTCTGTGGGATGTGGATGTCATGGGAACCTAAAGGATGAGACTGTTGTGGGCTGGTGTCTCCGCTGAGCCTTCAGCCCCCCACACATTCTCACAAGGGCGGCGCTGGAGTTTATTTGCTTTAGGATGGATCCTTCTGTTGCTTTAATGACATCATGTGTCACTGAGGTTGCGTTTTTGTCATTCCAGGGAGGAATGGATACAGTACAGTCAAATGGACACTCGTGGAAAAAATGCACTCTACTAATCCTTATAATACTGTCCTGCACATGACAGATGTCTGTTCTGTTTAATATATATTCATTATGTTTTATGATGGACTCACCCTTTGGTTACATTCAGACAAAAGAAACAATTATTAACCAAAAATGATTTGTGAGTAAAATAGTCATAATGTATGAGGTACATAAGCAATAACCCACAAGAGGCTTTGAGTTATGCTGGCTTTATCTTGGCTAGGGGGAGTTGTAAGACACAATGTGGAGTGTCGATAACAAAGATGGAAGACAGCAGGTATTGGGGAGAAGTTGGGTAATGCCCAGTCCCTTCAGCTGAATGTTGTTTGTGGTGGAAAAGGAAACCAGAAGTGGTATAGTTTGTCATAAGACATGGCTTGTGGTGGCAAAACTCCCAAACCAGCTGAATTTATTTTGAGAATTAACCTATACTGTCGTTGGATAGTCATTCTGACAAAGCAGACGTTTGCTATAATAGTTTGTGCAGGGCTTTGTCTGTAGAAGCACACAAAGAACAGTTTTGATTGTAGTTCTGTGTACATACCTATTTTTCCACTCTATTCAGTAGGAGCCAGGTTCAAATAGAACAGAACCAGCATTTTGTGGATGTCCAACCTCTGTTGAAACACAAGAGCAAATCTGCAGTGGCATCGTATTTTTAGTTCCTTTTTGTGCATCCTTTATGGGGAAAGGATAAAGTGTGAGCCCAGCGAAAAGAGGAGAAACCATTAGAGCCTTGTGTGGAGGGTGGAAAAAGCCTCGGGTGTCTGTGCGGATGGAGGGATCACAGGGGCAGTAATGGGTGCTTTTTGCAAAAGAATTGGTTGAATAGAGGGCTTGTCTTCATTCTCAGAGTATATTTTCTATATTTGGAAGCACCAAGAGCCTTTATATACACTATAAACAAACTATTCTGAATGGGTGCAACAAACCATATGCCTAATATACTGTATATTTAACTGATGTTTATACAGATTTGCTTCAGTGGACATAGTAAATCTTCGTCAAATCTCTCTCTCATTCACACACACACACACACACACACACACACACACACACACACTTGTGATCTCTTTCTCTCTCTCTCTCTCTCTCTCTCTCTCTCTCTCTCTCTTGCTCTCTCTCTCTCTTACTCTCACTCTTTTAATTTTCCTTGCCAAAACATTGTTGATTCTCAAACCTCAGACTTTGTCATTTCTCGAAAGCAGCTGGAGACTGTTGGAAATGATACAACAATATTAATGTTAATGTTATCTCAGACTTAAATAAGTATTGTCTATCAGAATGATTTACCAAAACACACCATTGTGAACACACCTAATTAGACTTTCTAGGTAGTGTCTGCCTGTACACTGCATGCTGAAATTGCTCCGTTGGCCTGAGTGTGGCTTCATCCACTTGTGTGTTTGACCTGAGTCTCCTTGAGGGTTGTGGGAACCTTGTGGTCAACAGCTGTGCCGCGGTGGGCAGCGCATGCACATCATCAACACAGAGGCCCAGCGTAACCATGGCGATTAATTACACCTGGGTGTCCTGGCATCTCTGCTCCCTGTGCCGTTAGCAGGAGTCTAATGGAGGGGAAAGCTACCATATGGCCACTGTGTAGGCATGACCTTTGCCTGGAAAACATGTCAATATTTACAAACACTTATGCACAGGGTATGTGAGTGTTTTTTAAATATAAAAGGTTAGGGTTAGCAAAAGCGGCAAACTAGTTATGCTAAAACAAAAAGACTGGAAAAAATATGTTAATGCTTGCCAGGTAGCTTCCAGAAAATGATACAGTAGGGAAGATCAACTTTAATCTGCATGAATTGGACCCTTCATCAAAGATTGTAATTTATATCCTTTAATTTATCCTTTAATCCTTTTATTTTTATTAGTATTATCTTTTATTATGCCAGTCCATACCATCCCATATGTGCTCTTAATATACAATTACAGTATATTGTTGTTAGCGGGATAGCATTATGCTACTGTATGTCTGTGACAGTACACGTGTTGTTCAGGTGTGTTTTCTCTTGCTTTGACTGCATGTAGATATACATACAAGTTCAAACCAGAAATGTTATCCGAGGCTTAGAAGATAAGGAGTTCGGAATGCCAAGACTCTGGAATGCAGTGGCTATTAGTTGACCATACATATTTGACATGTGTATGCATGTGTGTGTTAAGCAGCCTATCTGCGCATAATGCCTTATTGCATGTGTGTGTTTTTGTGTCTGTCATAATCATACAAAAGCGTTCAGTGTCTATCAGTGTGGCGTAATGCCTATTGCATGTGCATGCACCAGTGTAATTCAACAAATACATGGATTAACACATTACATTATTATAAAGTAGATTTATACAAATACACAGAAAAAAATATTATATTATAATAAAGCAGTATTACATGGATAAACACATTAAATAATTTTTAAGTCGAATTATACAAATACATGGATTAACATATATTATTATAAAGTAAAATTTTACAAATTTAAATTAAATATCCTGATATCATGATAAAATTGACTTACAGTTTCTTTTTTGTCCCTTTATAATCCTAGTAGTCTTTATACAGCTCTTTAAACATGTTGGTCAGGGGTCTTGCATTTGCATATTCAGTGGCATTGGCAAGGCAAATTGAATTGGAGCTCAAGCATGTAGATAAAAGGACAAGGGAACATTCTACAGGTCAGGCTTATGAATACGACAAGTAGCAGATGATAAAAAACTGTCAGTTTACAGCTATAAGTTAATTGAACCGGAGGAAAAATCTTTGAATTGCATTTTATTTTAAAGTTGCATTTTACCTATGCCTTGTCTATATCAAGAATAGGATATGAAGTTATTTTTTACATCTTTCTACAACTGAGTAGGAATTTAATTATTTTAATTACCTAATCATTAATTAATGTGAATACATTCACCTGTATATATTGGAGGCCTATAAGAATGTATTTTTCTTTATTTGGCCTTCTCATGAAGTAAGATTACATGTATGGTTGTGAATGACATTACATTACTGGTATCGTAATTTAAGGGTAGGGGCACTACATGTGTTTAAGTAGCACAAAAGACAGATCTGAGGTTTAAACACAGTGTTGTCAAGGCTTTACTTTAATAGAAATGTGAGTGAGTTCATTATAATTCCAGTGTGAGGCAGAACGTCCCCATATGGGCACTCTGATTCACTCGGGTTCCCATTGTAAGTACAGGCAGGCTACTGCTCCAAATCTTCACAGTAAAGAGCAGACACTTTCCGCTGTCTCATATATAGTGTGTGTTCAGCTGGTGCAGTGGATGTGCGAGACACACACACACACACACACACACACACACACACTGCCCCCTCCCTTGTTTGTGCAGGCAGCTCCCCATCCGTCAGCTGGGGCTCAGACATACTCAGGGCCCAGCCAGAGATCAGAGACTGCGGGCTCTCAATCACAGGTGACTCTCCTAGTCTCTCCACTGTCCTCTGCTAGATGACCACCCCAGAGGGCACTGCAAAAAAAGCTTGGCTGAAATTTCAGATATAAATATTTAAAACTAGCAGAAAATTACTTCAAATTAGTAAATGATCTGTCTATGCAGCAAGATAATTGTACTTGACAAGTTAAAGACTACCTCTAAACTAGAATTAGGCCAATTCAGAACTAGCAAGTAGATGATACTGTAAATCTAAAAACAAGACAGATGACCTGATATAAGTTCTTAAATCAGGGTAAGATCAGAGAAATTTGCAGTGATGACATTGGCTCTACCGCAGGGGAAAAGATTTGATTCTCCGCATGACTAGCATGATGGCAACGTGTTATTGAACCCTAGCTCAGTAGACTCATTTCATTTTGTGTGTGTGTGAGGGATGAAGTGTAGGTTATTAGAAGAAAAACACACGTTTAGAGCAGACTGAGTTAATCCCTGTAATCAGATAATGTATACATAGTTTGTGTTAAAGAATAAAGTGTAGGCTAGTGAAAGAATAACACACGTTTAGAGCAGTCTTGTGTGAGCCTAGTAATCAGATGGAGTGAATATTGTGTGTGAGAGGGAGTGAAGGGAGGGAAAGAGGAGGGCTGCGGAAAGCAAAACAGCCTGTGAGAAACAAGCATGGGCAGGTGAGCTGATCATGGGAGACACGCGTTAATGATGTGCTATGGGTGTAAATAACTCACCTCCTCGCTGAGAATCAACAGCCCAGTGGAAGCTATGTGCAAACGCCTGGGCTAGGGTGGGTGTGATCCCACACACACGCACACACACAAAGACACATGTCTGTGCCTGGCTGCAGTATGTGTGTGTCCTTGAGTGATTGACAGGTATAAGAGAAGGCCAACTGGGGGGGCTCTGGCTGGACGTTAAGAGAGTTACATGGGACAGATGAGCCTCATGACAGGGCCATGAACTACCCCCAGGAAACATGGAACAGTAGGGGAGACCTACTCCTGCCTCCAAAAACCAGCCAGTCAGAGGGTAGAGGGAGGGAGAGAGAGAGAGAGAGAGAGAGAGAGAGAGAGAGAGAGGCGGGGTTCTTAATTTGTGACTGAGTAAATGACAAACTCACTTTCTGTTTGTGTGTATTTTATGATGGGATGATTTCTGTGTTGACTCATAGAACATAACATAAAGAAGAAGCAGGATTTAAACACTCACACACACACACACACATACATACATACAATTTGTAGTCACACCCCTTCCTCTTCCCCTCCCACATACTGCCTGACACAACTTTCATACTTTTGTCCTTTTTAAAAAAAAAAAAATACTGTAGGCGTATGTGTGTGTTGGTTTTGGTGTGTGTGTGTTTGTGTGCAGTGGTAGGGGAGGAGAGGGGAATGTGAGTGCACACTCACACAAACACACACACACACTCACACTGTCACACACACTCACACACACACACACACAGGGCTGCCCCTTGAGTCCCTGGTGGCGTGGCTCGGCTGATTGTAGCTGGCGTCCCTCGAGAGACTCGGTGCATGCAGATGGTCTGAGCAGTCAGGGGAAAAGTTTATGACAGCCCTCGCTCTGTCCCTCCTCCCACTCTTTTCCCTCTCTCCCTCTCTCTCTCTCTCTCTCTCTCTTTCTCTCTCGCAGTCTGGCTCACTCTCCCCTCTCAGTCTGCACTGCTCTAGCACATGGAGGTGTCTACAGCCGTGGATCTCTTTCTCTCTCGTTTGGACCGTGCCGTCGTGTGAACTCTCTGCCCGTGGACTGGATGTGTTTTCTGTGAGAGGAGAGAACGAGAGAGGGACGGTGAACGCCGGTTCTGGTGAATAGCAGCTTTTGCGAAGGTATGCCGTTTCTTTGAGAGCAGTTTCTGTCTGAGCGCAGGGCTTTTGTTTACATGCCAGCGTAAAACTGCAACGCTTGACTTGTGGCTATGAAATCTGCCGGGGGGGACGAACACCTGTGTTTAGTGGCGGTGCCTTCGTGCTGTTTGTCTGAAGGAGGAGATCTGTGTCCCAGAGAGTTTTAACTTTGCCATACTAGATGTACAGTTGGACTGAGGGTTCTGAGTCTGCTAGTCTAGGGCTGGTGTTGTCATGCTGGTGTGTGTAGGTGTGTGTATGTTTGTGTGTACTGTGTGTGTGTGTGTTTGTATGTGTATGTGTTTTGGAGGTCATATCTCTTCACTGAACAGGTCCTCTCATCCTCTTTCCCTTATTATCAGAACTGCAGAGAGAGTGCTCCAAGCTATCTGTGTGTGTGTGTGTGTGTGTGTGTGTGTGTGGGTGGGTGTGTGTTTTGAATAAGTGACTGTTTATGTGTATGCACTGTGACAGGGATGAGTTGTCTTGGTGCTTTCTCTTTTATCATGTCTATGTTTAAACCTTCTTCATCAGAAGAGTAGTGCTTTGTCTGTGCTTGTGTGTTTGTGTGTGTGCAAGTGAGGAAGAGTATGGTTTTGTGTGTGTGTGTGTGTGTGTGTGTGTGTGTGTGTGTGTGTATGTGATAAAGAGAGAGAGTGTGTGAGGGGGGGGTGATGGGGGTCTTTAACGGTCAGATTTTCATTCGTCATATGTTTCTGAGTCAGGGACTATTTATGTGTGTGTGCGTGTGTGTGTGTCATTTCCCCTCCACGCAGAAAGCCATGCCTGTTCAAATCCTTCTGTGCAGTTGCACTTTGTTTCACTTCTGCTCGCTACCAGTGGCAATTACTTAGCTCTTGCACCAAGACGGACACTATTTTCAGCCCTAAAAACACAGCTCAGGAAATTTCTGGCTTGGGTGGTGGTGAAGTTTCTTTTTCGAGAGGTTTGAGTGGGATCTGGTGTCGTTTTAATTGAGTTTATGCTGCCAGAGCTGAATTGAGTTGTCACCAGTATAAATTTACTGCAGCTGATTGGACTGCTAGATGTTATGTATCAGACTCTGCTCACTAATGGCTTACTGGGTTCGATCCGATGATCAGATTAATGTGCAGAACGATGGAAGGATATAGAAAGAGAAAAGGATAGAGATGGGGGGAAACAGAGGGAATGAAGGAGAGAAGGAGCCAGAAGGTAGTTGCTTCTTTGCTTGGACAATAGGGTGGCAATAGTCTGGTTTGTGTTAAACACAAGTTTTTGTTCATGTGAGAATGTAAGATAGGAGAACCAGACTTAAAAACACTAACCTGCTGAGATACTCACACACACACACACACACACACACACACACACACACACTCACACACACTCATATAGACACACACACACACACACACACACACAAACACATGCATACCAAAATACTTTGTGGTCTCACACTTGTCTACTATTCACAGTTGAGAGAAATCCATTTGGTGCTGAAAGCTGGCATATCAGGTGTCCTGGCTGTGTGGAATGTGTGTGTGTGTGTGTGTGTGTGTGTCTGTGTGTGTGTAACATCAGAGGGAGGGTGATGTCTCTGTTACTGTCCCATTGAGCTCTCCTGAGGGCATGGAACGAGTCTTTGTCCCTGCCACAGACACACAGACGGGGGCCAGCGAGAAGGCTGGGGCACTAAACACTAAACGCTGTCCTGGCACTAGACTTGGACAGAACCAACCCAACCCAGCCCAGCACTCATTCACTCGGGCAGGAGGGGCACTTGGGATGTCTTCACCATAGGAACAGGGACACTGAAACACTGAAAGAGAAAGACCTAAAAGAGGCCCATTATCAACCAGACTAACACAAAGAAAGACAGGCAGTGGAGAGACAGAGATGGAGAGAGAGACAGAGATGGAGAGAGAGAGAGAGAGAGAGAGAGAGAGATGGACAATTCCTCCATGAGTGGGTGCAGGAAGAGGGGAGCAGAGCAGAGGTGTGAAGGGGAGGCAAAGATTGAGAGCGATTGAGAGGAGGGAGGGAGAGAGGGGTGGTAGAGGGGAAAGATGGATAATGAACGTAAATAACCGAGGGAGAGAAAGAGAAAGGGGGTGTGAGGAAGCCTGTGTGAGAAAGCCTGTGTGAGGAATGTCTGCAGAGCCAGGGCTTCACTGCAGTACCCTCAGATCAGGCTGCTGTCAGCTGTCGTGGGCGGCAGGTCTGGCTTTGTGATATCTGTTCATCCTAAAGAGACGGAGACGGAGAGAGAGAGGGAGAGACGGAGAGAGAGACAGAGGGAGGGGAGGAGAGGAGGGTAGGATAGAACAGGAGGGAGGGGTGGGACATATATGATTCCATACGGCACTGTATCGTAAGCACAGTATGTATGGAGGGCATGTTTGTAAGTACGTAGGAGAGCAGAGGCATTTGTGTGATCACAAAGGGATCTGAAAGCGATCTAAAGAAGCGGCGAGCTAAGATTATACGGCGTGACATGACAGAGGAGGAGCACTGAGTTACTGGATGGGAGGTGAAGTTTATTTATAGGGCTGGCCAGCTTTATTTGACTGTGAGGTAAGAGAGAGGGGTTGGGTGGGGTGGGGGGGCACACAAATATACTGCAGTGGAAACTCAAAGATAGCTTCTGATTTCAGGGTGTTGACTCCATAATAACAGACAATTCGATTTGTTTGACAGAGCCACAGGGCCTTGTGTGTGTGTGTGTTTGTGTCTGTGTGTGTGTGTGTGTGTGTGTCTGGGTGTTTGTGTGTGTGTGTCTGTGTGTGTGTGTGTGTGTTTGTGTCTGTGTCTCTGTGTGTGTGTGTGTGTGTGTGTGTGTGTTGTGCAAGCTCACCAGGGGCGTTGGTGCTGCTCTGTGCTTGGAGTGGCACTGTGTCTGAACTCACGCCAGTCTGTAGCCTCTATCGACTGTGGGCTCCCGCAGTAGAGCGGCCCTGTCAGATGCACTTATCTTCAGGATGCTTCCTGTTTGGTCTGGAAGACCAGCGTCTCTCCTTGACACGGATCGTCCCATATCCCGCTTTAGTACAAGTGTCTAACCCACCACGACAGCACGCTGGACCGGCAGTCGACCAGCGTCTCTCCTTCACACGGATCGTCCCATATCCCGCTTTAGTACAAGTATCTAACCCACCACGACAGCACGCTGGACCGGCAGTCCTAACTTTTCCTTGCACAAAAAACAACTCACTTGTGCTTCCCTCTGACATTTCCATATGTAGCTCTGCACGCGCTGACACAATCACGTCTTTGCTGACTAAAATAGACAGCTCATTTTTTTTCATTTTTTTTTCTCTTTTCTCCCCACTGTGATGTCTTCTCTGACTGGCAGGGACTCATTTCTCCATGCAGTTGCGCATGCATGACTCAAAGACCGCAGCGTGCTTGGTCACACTACTCTTTTACAAGAGTATTACATGTAACAGGACGGGAAAGACAAAAGCATATTTTACCGGTGGATCAGTGTTATTGGCCAATAAATCCATGGAAACTTTGAGAAGACATTTAAAGGCCATTGAAAAAAGAGCAAGTGTGTGTGTGTGTGTGTGTGTGTGTGTGTGTGTGTGAGATGTAGAAGAAGAAGTAGAGAAGTAACGAGAGCTACGGTAGAGGCATTCTAATCTATCAGCTCTCAGCTATCTCCCATTCAGACAAAATATTGAAAAGTCACCCCGGCGTGTGAAGCTGCAGTGTCTTGCAATTAGAACGTCCCAGGTAGTGACATCTTTCTCAGTGATGTGTCCACCACACACCACACACCTCTGTGGTCACGTCTCAGGGCTGGGGGTCAGAGTTCGACCTCTCTGTGACCCCTGTCCACCCTGAACACACACACACAGTCTCACACACACATACAAACACACACACACACAACCCCAGTGGCTTCCGGCTCCCCCCGGCTCCTCAGCATGTGTGTGTTAGCCCACAGTAGAGGGTTATATTTGTCTTGAGCACTACCGAGCCCAGGCTGGGTGGTTACCAGAGCCTCCGCTCCCACCCACACCGGCCCCCAGAGTATATTTAAACTATTTACTGCATCACAAAGAAGTGAAAAAGCACGACTGACACTATGTCTGGTGTGTGTGTGTGTGTTTGTGTGTGTGTGTGTGTGTGCGTCTTAGTGTGTGTATGTCTTAGTGTGTGTGTCCCTGGGAGTCTTGCTGTTGCTGTTGTTGTTGTTTGAAGGATCAGATAGAAGCACTAATACTCCGGTGTGCCTTTTTATCTGCTGGAAGCAGCTCAGATCAGTTGTGTGAG
The DNA here is from genome assembly GCA_017657215.1 of Limnothrissa miodon. Taxonomy (NCBI): domain Eukaryota; kingdom Metazoa; phylum Chordata; class Actinopteri; order Clupeiformes; family Clupeidae; genus Limnothrissa; species Limnothrissa miodon. Next base: position 38,039 of record JAGFZM010000905.1, read on the forward strand.
TATGAGTGTAATGTACTGAAGGTGTGTAAGATGCTGTAACTCCGCCACGCTGTGTCTAAAGGGCCCCTCTGGCTCTAGCCTGTGGACGTGATTGATCTCACCTTAATGCTGACCGCCATGTTCGAACAGATCAGACCATTCACTAGGAATTCTGCACCATTCCACCCCTTCTCTTTAAGTATCTCTCTCTCTCTTTCTTCTTTCTGTGTGTGTGTGTGTGTGTGTGTGTGTGTGTGTGAGTCCTCTTCTCTCCTCAGTGCCAGGGCAGAGATCAGTTTTAACAGACCACCAAACATTTACAAATTGGGGCTTCACTACCAACTACCAACTACCCCCCCCACGCCACCATAACCCGAAATCTTCAGTTTGTGGCGCCATGACAGCTGTCAGAGTGTATCCTGTCACTGGCTTCAATCTAGAGGCTCCTGAGCAGTGGCCATTAAAAGTGAAGAGGCGCTATCCTTTCAGTGCCATGGCTGGCATTGTTCCTACCTTATTGACTTCATCTGGCCTTCAGCGTCTTGTCTGGTGAAAATAAAATACGGCCTGTTGAAAGTCTCTCTACTAAGATTGGAGAGCTTTTGGCAACTCCTTCTGAAACATAGTAGCACTAGAGTTCACCTCCTGAAAACTATATTTATGAACAGTAGTATTTCCTGGTATGGGTTTCTCACTGGCTGTAGACTAAATAAGCTGAGTCAATAACTCCAGAATGATTCTAAAACTAAGACTAAGATCATACATTTTGCAATGTTTCCTGTCTCTGCTGAGATCAGGCCATCAGAGCTGCGTCTGGCTATTGGCTTAGACCCAAACTGCTTCCATGATGACTTTGAGAGCGGTCATGGCAGGTTTGCCTATACAGTAATGGGGATAAGATGATGATGTATGCTGTGGTTTAGATTCCCAAGAGGTCAGGCTCATCAGGTGGAAGGAGTTAGACCATTGGAACAATGTGTTCAGTAATGGAGCCCTATATAGTTGCTTAGAGTTGAAAAATGTGCCCCAATGGGCCCCCATGGTTGTGCGCCATGTACCTTAACTAGAGTGTGCATTATGCATGTGTGATGTGTTGGAGAGCGCTGAGCTGGCGTAACATTGGCTGTTAACCAGCTCCCTCTCTTTCTTTCTCTCTCTCTTTCTCTCTCTCTCTCCTGGTGCCACCAGCAGCTGTTGGACGGCTCTCTCCCCAAGACATAGACAGACAAACAGATGGCCAGGATAATGGCTTCGGCTGCCCAGATACGAGAACAGGGAAAGAAAGACCCCATCGAGGCAGAATAAAGAATTCATGACCGCAATTCACCAGGGAATCATCAGAGGTCCTAAGTGGTTGAGCACGCTGTCGATTATCAAAGCCATTGCTGTTGTTTTTTTTTCCCTCCAGAGGTTTAACTCAATACATCCTAATCAGGCCTAATTTTTCATGGCGTTTCGACAGCAGCTAAATCCTAGCTAAAGGTTAATGCACCTACATTGGAGCCTTTACACAGCAAGTATAGCTTGTAAATTATTGGCTATATTCGGCTATGTCCCTTCTGTAGGTGAACGGCTGCTGCAGCTGGGAGGCCGTGAAACCAGAGCTGTCACTTTTCCCACATCTGTGGGACTCCAGTGGGAGCTCGGACAAACACTGAGCATGCCTCTTTGTGGACGCAGGCTCCCGTCACATTCCCCTGCTCCAGAGCAAACACACTGAGCAAGCAGAGAGAGCCCGCTCTCTCCCCCAACCCCAGCCTGTCAATACCCACCCAAACTCCCCGCACTCTCCCGCACCTCTCTGTCAATAACCACCTCCAGAGCCCCGCCAGAGCCCAGCAGCCTGCTCATCAGATCCTCTCCCCAGCCTCCACCCCGCTCGCAAAACACCCCCTCCACGTGCTTCAGGTAAAGCACTGTAGACAACATAGCAAGCTGATTTGAATACATTTGCATCATTGATAGACGTTGAATTTTGACAAGGATCTCTCACATGGTGAAGAGAACACGATTAGCATGTCAAGCAAAGAGCATATTTTGCTGGGCAAACTCAGCTTCAGCTGTACATCAGCAGGGCAGGCAAATGTTACAGGGCCGCGTCCTCGTCTGGGAGTTGGCCAGGCGTGCACTAGCCACTGGTCTGTTCCCCAGGTGGTTCTGGGACCCGTGAGTAGGATCAGGGCTGAGCTGCTGAAGCCAGATCCACAGGCCGGGTGGATGCTCTCCCCCTTTGTCAGTGGGGGGGATCCTTTTACAGAGAAGCCCAGATGGGTCACAGCACCATGCTGCGACACACAGACACACACACACACACACACACACACTCACACACACTCCTCCATCTCTTCACCACAGCTCATCTGCTCTTCCAGCTCTGTGTGTGTGTGTCTCCCGTCCCCAGTATTCCTCTGTTTCTTTGCCAGTACACTCCACTGCTAATGCACTTATCCAACCCCAACAGCCCTTTTTCTTTTCCTTTACTCCGTCTGCCACAACTCTTTCTTTCTCTCTCTCTCTCTCTCTCTCTCTCTCTCTCTCTCTCTGTCTCTCTCTCTCTTCATCTTTGGCAATTGTCTCCACTGTCTGTTCACCCACTGGACGTTTTACACACACACACACACACACACACTGGACGCCAGCCTAGTTTTCCCATCCTGACCCACTATGCAGGAGACGACACTCTGTCTCTCTCTGCCTCCCCATCCCTTGCACTAAATCACCATGGGAACACCCAGCTGAGAAGCGGTCCAGAATTCAGGTCTTGCATATGGACGATTTATATTCCTAATCCAGTTAAAGGGCAGTGTCTGACCTCAAATAGAGGGATAGGACATGCTTATTGGAGATTTATGTGATGTAGATGCATTGCTTTAAAAACAGTGACACACATTGTTGGACACTATGATCAATCTCCCCCACAGGATCTGAGTCGTCTGTGTTGTTTTTCCATAGGAGAAAACAATCCCTAAGAGCTTAGAAATGGTAACTTAAATCTAATTTTACTTCCTGATCCTCGTCCAATTTTGTAATGGACAAAGGCTGTTTTTTTTTCTAAATCCTGGGTATTAAACGAGCCATAAATCAAGCTGGACACAGAAATGGTTTTTACAAAGTGCTGCGGTATCCTGGCAGTGTTCAGTAACAGTTGGTGTGGATTGTGCTCCTCCATGCTGTTGTCAGAGCACAGGTGACCTCAGGTCGGTCCAGCAAGGATTGATGAGCTCGTTCAGATAAATGTGTTGCCTTTAAAGGGTAGGCTATGATCTCAGAGGAGCTGAACTTGTTTTTACCGCTCTGGAGTCCAGATAGTGTCAAAGGCCCAAAGTCAAGCTGAGGTGGCCAAGGGCATGTGAGTTTTTGCTGTGTGAGGCATCCTCAAACATCCCGACCCTCTTCTTTTATAGCGCGTTCTAGAGAGAGAGAGGACTCGGGACGAATTCTAATTCTGCACTCGAGAGAAGAGAGACAAGAGACGAGGAAGAGGACCTAATGGTGCGATGAAGAAATCCTCTGGGCCTGTGTGCCTTCTGGAAAAGGGCTGAATCATGTGCCCCTTCCTGTGAACTAACTCTGAATGCTTTAGGGGATGCTAGCGGTGTGTGTGTGCTAGCATATGGTGACCAGTCGTGCTGTAGGGGCAGCTGTTAGCAGCTGAGCACCAGACTGACTTTGGTTTGGCTTCTTCCTTTGGGAGCTGGGGATGGGCCCGCTTCTTCAGCCATGGGAGATTCTCTTTCCTGTTTACAAATACTTTCAGTTGAAACCAAAGGATGTTGGTGAACACAGCACAGCAGCCGTGTCTCTTCTGAGAGACTGAAGGTCAACTCTTCCACTTTCCTTTCGTCTCTTTCATGTCATTGGAGCCAATCTCTGTGGCGTGACTGATGGAAATATGAATCTCCCCGACCCCGTCCTCCCCCGTCTCTCCCCCATCTCTCTCCTGCTCCTCTTGTATCAGTGGTACATACCAGAATGTAGACGAATGCCATTAAAATGCCAATATTTTCATTTCTGACTGTTGTTCTTCCCCCTGCGCAAGTCTGGCCTGGGATGAAACCGTCATTAATAATACAACTTAGACGTCTCTTCTCCAGCCCCCTCTCCCTCACGGGCAGCCATTTGCCAGACTGGAGAAGATATTTTATTCATGAACGTCGTCAATAAGCTCTTTAAGGCCAGACAGTGCCACAGTGTTGGTGGCGGCTGGTGGAGAACACAAGTGCATCCATTACTCTTTGAAAAGGCACATGCAACACAAGGCCAAACACACAGGCACCCAGTACACACCCACACACACACACACACACACACACACACACACACACACACCAGAGACCCATCTCATGTCTGGACAAATCATTTCCATGTCAGGGACTCAATTAGCATGCAGGGGCCCCTGAGGGCTGTTTTGGTACACCATGGCTTCCTCTCAGGTCCTTTAGTTCCTGAAGTGCCTGATGTAAATAACTCAGCTGGATTCGGCTCTTGTCTGACTCGAGGCCAACTTTGTGATCGCTTGTATATTAAAAACGGCCACTCTGGGGACGCCGTGGCTCAGCTGGTTAAGGTGCCATACCATAAATCCGGGTACGCTACTAGGGAGTTTTTCCTTGCCCCTGTTGCTCATTGGGCCTCTTGTGTTAAGCGCTTTGTGACATGCCTTTTGTAAAAATGCGCTATATAAATAAAATTGAATTGAATTGAGTTTGAGTCTGATCCGAGGTAATTTCCCGATCCGTCCCCATCTCTCTCTCCCACTCGTTTCATGCCATGCTCTTCACAGTCCTGTATACTGATTAAAGGCAGAAAACCTTTTTTTTTTTTTTTTTTTTTAAAAGGCCACTCTGAGAGCTTTTATTCGAGTCCAAGTGGATATACTGCGGACGTCTGCCAAGAAATGAACCTGGAGACGCTAGATGTTCATCCCGCCACCTCACACTCTGAATTTACTGCACTGATTGTGCTGATAATGTCCTTGCGGGTGATATATGCGACCTCCCAGAGGTTCGGATCCTCCGGATGCTTGCTCTTTTCCGACAGGCACTGTGTAGGGCTACTACTCTGCTGAGCAGTAGGCAGCAGGCAGGCCTGATAAATCAGAGGGGTGGCATGTTGACAGGATTGTGACACACACGAGACAGGAAACACACTTACAGTAACACCCATGGCCAGAGAGCATAAACATAACCATTGTGGCCTACAGTTTTTACATTTACACTGGCACACACACTTACAAACAGATACACACACACACACACACTTACACACACACAGACACACACACACACATACACACACACATACACAGCACCAATGTCTAAAACACAGACGTGGTGTAATGGGAAATGTTGGCATGGTAACAAAGCTGTGTGGCTTGCAAAAAGCACCATCGAGGGAGGCACGCTGGATCCACCCAGGGTGGATTTGTGGTGTGTGTGTGTGTGTGTGTTTGTGTGTGTGTGTGTATACGCATGTGTGTGCGTTTATGTGTGTGTGTGCATAGACATGTATTCCTACATTCCTTTAAGAGGACAATACATGTATTCCTGGTAAGAACATCCCTTTAGGAGGACATACATTATACATGTATTCCTGGTTAGGACATCCCTTTAGGAGAACATATAACCAGTAATGTATATATATATATGCATTACTGGTTAGGACATCCCTTTAGAACGAAGCAAAAAAGCCTCTGAGAGCTGTTTTCAGATGCAGTACTGAGCAGTGCCATGCCACAAGTGATTATGGGAAATTCTGTTGTCACATGATGGATTTGTCCTTTTTAGAGTAAACCAGAGGTCCGTCACAAAGTGAAGCTCCATCACATAGAAGGCGTTTTTCTTGATATACTGGATTTGCAGCATTTGACTTAATGTGTATAAAACAAATGAAGTAAACATAACAAGCAGAAAGGACAGATCTTAAAAAGGAAACAGACATTTTGCTTAAAATACAATTTGTTTAAAAGAAGTCCCTTATCTCTGTTCCTCTTTTCATCTTTTCTCTTCATTTGCCCTCTCTTCCTGTTCTGTGTGGTGTCTGCTCTTCAACTGTTTGTGTTTATTTGGTTTTGCATGTGCAAGCTATCATTGCTTCTGAGTAATCAGTTTGGACTGAAAACAATACAAGTGTGTCAACTTGGCTCAACTAAGTAGTGTGTGCGTGTGTGTGTGTGCGTGTGTGCGTGCATGCGTGCGTGCAAGTATGTGTCTTAGTGTGGGTGTTGGTGTGTGTGTGTGAGTGTGAGTGTGTTCACATGGTGTGGTGCCAGTGGAACAGACTGGGGTTTCTCCACACTGCACACACCCTAGCAGCCCAGCACACACACACACACACACACACACACACACATCTGGAAGTCATCTGGAAGCTCTGGCCCTGGAGCAGGTTGGGGAAGAGCACTGGTGACAGCGTGGCAGAAGCAGTGAGTTCACACTTCTCACTCCCTCTGAGTGACTCTCATGTCACTCACCGTGGAGCTCACTTACTCACTGCCTCATCACTGTTGGCATGACTACACAGAGCCCAGAGTCATGCCGTTCACACTCGTGTCATGGGAACACAGGCTGGATGAAATCTCTTTGAGGATCACATGACCATGTTGGCAAGCTAAAGGCTTTTGTCTGCCATGTAGTTATACCATGTGGTTTTATTGTTGATGTTTGATTTATAGATTGTTGCCATTTGATTGTTTGATTTATAGATGTTTTTGGAATAAACAGCGCTAACATGCCACTTTCATTTGGTTTCCAATCTCTACTGTCTGCCTTTGAGAGTCAAGCCTCTGAAATTGCATACAATGTGCCTGACCGCATGAGACGGCTTGACTCAAGTGTTGCCATCATGCTGTCTGGGAATAGTGTCCTTTCCTCTTCTCTCCTCTTTTGTCCAGTGGGACGCTGTTTGTGTTAGACGGTCTGTATGAGGCAAAAGAAACAGAAAATCCATGTGGCTGCCAAACTGGGCCTCAGGTGGATGGATGGGGATTCACATACTCTGTCAAAATGAGTGGAGCACACACACACACACACACACACACACACCCATAGACAAGCACACAACAGACACACAGACACCAAAGAACAGATACAGACCTGCGTAGACACCCATAGACACGCACATAACAAACACACACTCACACACACACACACACAGAGCCACACACGCGCACAAGTAAATAACATTCAATTATGCTGAGTCCGTTGTCAGCAAATCCGCACTGACAGCTGTGACATGATACTGATATGGCGGCGGATGATGGACCCAGCGAGTCAGGAGCCTGTTGACACGGCAGCTGGGGCAGACAATGTCCCCCTCTCTCTGGGCCTCCTGAAGGTTGAATTAAACATACAGTACACAGGACACAAACATCACCTAGGTCCAGATTTCTCCTGTGCCCAGAGCAGCTGTCAGACCGTCACCGGAATAGATGTCAGTTATTTCCACCACACCTCCTCCCAAGCCATTGAATGTCAAAGGATATATCATTTGGTGCGAGTTATTTACTTTGGTGCAATAACACCTCTTGTTTCCTGGCTCTAAGCGCATAGAGGGTCTCTTGGCAGTCTTCTATAGACAGACACACATTGGTGTTTGTGGCTTCTGGCCACAGTCTCACAACTGCTGTTTTATCTTTGCTTTAAGGCACTCCTGAGGACTGTCTGTCTAATGTCTTTCGCAATTGGCTGGGCTCTCACTACCCCCTTCCCCTTTCCCTCCCTCTCTTTCTTGCTATTTTACTTCCCTTCTCTCTCTCTCTCTCTCTCTCTATCTGTTATTCTCATACACCTGTAAAAAAAACAGACAGTTCTCTTGCGTGTACCTTTGACCCGAGCGAGCGAGCGAGCGCGAGGAGTGGAAAGCTTATCCGGCTCTGGGAGGCTGTTGCATTCCTTCTGCAGGAGGCCCTGGTGGCCAGAGCTCAGGATTCGGCCTTGAATGTCAAACATAGTGTCTGACTGTGTGTAAATTGTGCTCTGTATCGTCAGCTAATAAAGGGATCAGAGGTTAGAGAAGGAGGCCTAGCCTTTGGTGTGTGTCTCTCTGTGTGTGTGTGTGTGTGTGTGCACCTGTGCTTGTGTGCATTTGAATTTTGTCTGGGGAGTGTGTTTGTGTCCTTTTTGTCTTGTGTGTGGGCATGTTGTTTGTGTGTGTGTATGTATTTTGCATTTTTTCTCGCCTGTGTACTTTATGGGTGCATACTGCAATAGCCAGCTGTTTTAGTGCATAAAATTCTGCCTGAACACTTGACTTTCTGGCGACTAGAGTACACCACCTGCATTGCTTGATGTCCCATAGAAAATTTGCTTAACAGAGAACATTCAAATACTGACTTACCACAGAGGTTTTCATTTGTGTGTGTGTGCGTGTGTGTGTGTGTGTGTGTATGTGTGTGTGTGTGGTGCATGCATGAGAGAGTGAGACCAGAACTGGTCTCCTTCCTGTAGTGGGTTGTGTAGGTGCATGCGTGTATATGTGTGTGTGTGTGTGTGTGTGTGTGTGTGTGTGTGTGTGTGTGAGAGATAGAGAGAGAGAGAGAGAGAGAGAGATGCACTGCCCATGAGATTTGTGCGTGTGAGAGAGAGAGCTCATATACTGAGCACAGTCACAGTGTAAGTTCCTGTGCATAGCTGCTCTCGTGTGGAACTCAGTCCTCTCTGTGTGTCTGTTGCGTTTGCAGGGAAGCCCTCTGGCCTGCTGATGGAGGAGCTGGAGGTGTCGGGGGGCCGCGGCCAACCCACGGTGCTGCGCTGCGGGTGGCTGAGGAAGCAGGGCGGCTTTGTGAAGACCTGGCACACGCGCTGGTTCGTGCTGCGGGGAGAGCAGCTGTACTACTACAAAGACGAGGAGGAGACAAAAGCCCTGGTAAGTCAATCCCCTCCACTAACCTCCACCCTCCCCGCCCGCCCGTCCGTCCCCACCCAGGATTTACAGGAGGGTGACCCCTCAGGCCGCTTTAGAGGCTGCCGGCAGGTTCGCAGCTGCGTGGGCGAGGACAGTGTGATCGCTTTGATGGATATCACCTCTCGCAGATAGCTTAAGGTGGATTATCCACCCACCCTGCAGGATCTCCTTGCATGGACTCTCATAGACATGCGCACGCACACACACACACACACACACACACACACACACACACACACACACACACACAGACACTAAAGAGGGGGTCAGTTAGACCTGTCGAGTCTGCTTTTGGAAGCTTAGATGCTTAGCATTTACGCAATGAAATGAAAACACCAGTATCCATGCAGGATCCGTATGCTAAGTCTCCTCTATTTGCACACTAGTGAAAACTCACTGATGTCCAAGCCTCATTTTGCCCACTCTTTTGCCCACAGTTTTAAAGCCATAAAACATGTGATGTTTTAAAGTGAATCTGCAGGGCTGTTTGTGGTGGTTCTAACTTCTATGGGGCATCATGCAGGGGCAGAGCTCCACTGTGGCTACAGTACGTCTGTCATATGAAGACCCATCACTCTGGCTCCTCATCACTGCAGCGCAGGCAGCTTTGCGTTGCAGGGTAGTCCCACTGTATCACATGTTAGGCTGTGGAAGGAAGGAGTGAGAGATCAGATAAAGGGCGTGTTGATTGCAGAAGTAAAATATTCAGCTTTATCAGTGTGTCCACTGTTAGAGAGTGTGAGCGTGTGCACTCTACTGTACTGTATGTACCTGAGCACAGACTGTTGGACATCCTATCTTTTGAAGTCAGCTGTGGAGAGGTTTTCTGGGAGGCTAAGCATGTGTGTGTTCTGTGCACCGGTCACACTGAAGTGTTGGTGGAGGTTCATAGAGTGAATGGTAAATGGACTGGATTTATATAGTGCTTTTATACACCTACGAGCACTCAAAGCGCTTTACAATCTATACCTCACATTCACCCATTCACACACAAGCACTCACACACCAGTGACAGAAGCTGCCATGCAAGGTACTATCCTGCCACTGTGAGCAATTGGGGTTCAGTATCTTGCTCAAGGACACTTCGATGGGGTCAGATGACGCGGGATTCGAACCTGCAACCCTCCGGCACTTCTACTTTACCACCTGCATTGCCACAGTACAGTGGATTGGTGTTGGACTAGACACATGGATTTGAGCTCAGTGACAGTGGACCCTTAGCTGGCCCAGATTGTTAGATTGGGCACTGGTCTGCCAGACACAGCCATTCCGGCTCAAGATGGGTTCCTATGAGTGGCACCAGATGTAGGGTTACTCAGCTGAAACACTGGGCTGCTAACGCCATGATACGAGGCCCAAGCGCTCCTCCATAAGCGAGGCGAAATCAAGCACTGTGTTCTGTGAGCTGTCTCCGTCGTCCCATGCTTCTAGAGTTGGCACGCTGGCACGAGGACCCACTTGTTCGCGTGCCAACGTCTGAGAGGAGCTGGCGCAGTAAACCCGAGCTCCGGTAGAGCAGAGGAGACGTGTGGACAGCAGGGCTGTTTTTAGAACCAAACACACTCCCTTGCGCTACAGTACAAGGACGCTACTGCATGACCGAGAGAGCAAATAAAGACTGGAGTCTGAACCGTGTGCATCTGTTTATTTCTGCACACTTGGTAAGTGGCGGTGGAGGGAGTCGGAGACAAGGAGAGGAAGAGCCAGACATGTGGAGCACTGCATCAGACTGCATACTCATCATCCCACACTGACATCAGGCCAGAGAATATAATATATTATGGTGTATGTTGGGTAGTACAATAGTGGGAGAGTCAGATTGTTTTGACTGCCTCTCCCCACACTGTAACCAGGGGCTGGTGGAAAGATCTGCTTTGGGTTTTACACACTCTTTTAATGGGGAACAGACAATGAGTCACGCGCCCCGACACACACGCATACACACACACACACACACACACACGCACACACACTTTCCCAAGTTCCGTAAGCATGTAGCCAGGCCCTAAGTATTTGCAGGCAGTGCGTTGGAGTGAGGCCTGGGCTGGGGCTTGGGACCGGGGCTGGAGCTGGAGCTGGAGCTGGGGCCTGGGCTGGGATTAGGCTGGGATTGGGCTGGAGCTGGGGCTGGGACAGGGGCAGGGTCTGGAGCAGGGTCTGGAGCTGGGGATAGTAGCTGAGGCTGGGGCAGGGGCTGGAGCTGGAAGTGGAAAAGGCTTGTTTGGAGGGCCTGGCAGACTCAGCTGCTTAGTGGGCAGAAGTGTGTGCTGACAGTCGGGGTGGAAATCCCTGCTGCTTGGCCATCATTAGTGAGCCCCAAGGTGCAGCAAGGTGCTTCACCTCCATATTACATGGCCCACTGAACCTGGGATATTTTAATAAGACAACTTGTCAAGTGATTAGGGAGAGTGAGACAGATAGACAGAGAGAGAGAAAGAGAGAGAGAGGGAGGAAGAGAGAGAGAGAAAGAGAGGGAGGGAGAGAGGGGATTTGGGTTATTGAGTTCACTTTTAAAGTTATGTCTTATCTATGTCAGAGAGTGAGATGGTATTTGTATAGGTATGTGTGTTGTATTATTCTCTCTCTCTCTCTTAGTTTGTGTGTGTGAGAGAGTTTGTGTGTATTAACTTGTATGTATTTAAGTGTCTCAAGTTTATCTAAATAGAGTAAGGAAAAAGAATATAAAAAAGAAAAGTTTAAAAGAGACGTTCTGTGCTATGGCATGTATTTTTTAAAGTGCTGAGCCTGTTTGTGGTCTGTTCTGTGCCATAATGTTTCATTTCCAGACAAGCACAGATACCTTTGTGTGTGTGTGTGTGTTCTGTATTTCATTCAAGGGCTGTTTCTTTGCATCATGTCCTCTCATTTAATCAGGACAAGATTTAATATCAGGCAAGAAAAAGATTTTTTTGCTTTTTCTTCTCAAGACACCGCTTCAAAGTGGGCTTGAAATCCTGAAGCCGCGATCTGAGGCAGCGATTCTTGTTTTTGATCTCCCATAACTTGGGCGATGTTCCGAATGCCAATGAGAGGCGTTGATCTGCTGCCTTTAGCCCAGCCAAATCCACACACGCATGCATCAGGGACACCATGGGTGGTTGCAGTGCCGTGTTACCTTCCTGTTTCTCTGTCTTTCCCTCCTGAGGGCCAGACGGGGGCGGAGAGGTTTTGATGTAAGGGCTGGGGAGACTGAACCTAGCTGTCTTCCCTCTAAAACTGAATGTCTAACGTTCATGTTACCTGCTTTGCTGAGGTTCTGGATGTAAACCAGCCCATAATGGAGACTGATAAGGGAATCATTCCGACAGCCAGCTGGCATTATTTCTGCATGTTCAAATTTTGCAAATGCGTCTGGTGAATGGAGTTCCCCTAGGTTCCTTGTTAGTGAATGAAGTGCCAATTTTCCACTCTACACCAGCTGTACGGCCCAAAACATGCTTCTGTGGGACGCTGGAGGTTTCCTCTGCCCACGGCCTCTGTGCAGCAGGGCTGGCCAGGCCAGGACCACCTCTGCTCTGGCTGCGCTCCACACCCAGGCCCACTCAAAAGGTCAGTCTGCCAAAGCCAGGAGGTGGGCGGTGGGGCCGGGAGGACCTCCACAGACCCACAATGCAGCTGTTGTTCTCCACACCCCTGAATGAAAGTCCTTATGTCCTCATGTAAAACATGCTATGCTGGGCCCCCAGTCAGGACAATGGTACATGCTACAATACGAGAGCCTCTCTGGGACGGGGTATGCAGTGAGTCGTTCCTTTGCCCTGCATGAAATACAACACCACACATCAAGAGCGCTATGGTCGACAGCATGTCATCTGGTCATTTCGCCCCCGAGAGAAAATGTTTTTAAATTTGGCTTTCAATGGCCTTCCTTGTCCAAGGGAATGTGGGGATGGGGGGTGGGGTGGGGTGTGTGTGTGTGTTTGGGGGGGTGGCGTTAGAAGGCTCAGGTGCATGCTTTGCTTTGGACATTTTTCAAGAGAAATTGTTTCTGGTAGCTTCACATCGCATACAAAGTCAAAGTCAAAGTCAGTTTTACTTGTCAATTTCTTCACATGTACTTGACATACAAAGGAATCAAAATTACGTTTCACACTTGTCCCATGTGTAGACGTTGACAACAATAAAGTGCAGATGCACAACAAAAACAGTTCTAAACAATAAGGTAATGTTAAGTAAAAAAGTGCAAGTAGGCTTAGGGCATTATACTTAGATAACATACAGGATATAACAAGACAAGACATAACATATAGTAAGTGTTCCAACAGTGTTGTTTTTGTTGTTTTTAGTGCAACACAAGATTGTAGCAGCAGTAGTAGTAATATACATTCACAGTGTTGGGAATAACAGCTTTAAAAGTAACAAGTATCTAATTAATTACCCTTTCCATCATTCAAATGCCATTGTCATCAGTGAAATGGTTTGTGTCACCTAATCAAATGACACAAGCATGAAATGTGACACATTGGGTTGCATGCAGAGTTCTGCATACTTCCAAGACCCTTCCAAAAAATCCTTAAGGCTATTAAGGCTAATGTGTGACAGGCATGAATATAATTTCAGTTTATTATAGAGTATGGAAAATAGCTTTGAACATTTGAACATTTAAAAAATACTTTTCTAAAAGAGTGACCTTATCGGAGAAGTAGTTACTATAAGTACAGTAATTACTTTTTAGGAGAACCTTTCTAATCGTTCTGCATTCTCAGCTGAAATAACTGACAACATCATTAGTATTCTTATTTTTTTCAGCCTTAACTTTCAAACACCTCCACTGAAGGCAGGAGAAAGTGCAAGCAATCTGGGCCAAGAATGTAGCACAGACCCGTAATTGCTTTGACCCACCGAGACAGGAGACTGCCAACATCTGCCAGTGTTCCTCTAACTGTTGACTGTGACAGTAATTACTGTCAGCCTAAATTTAGAGGCAAAGGTGGGGAACAGTTGTGACTGAAACAAATATTAAGGGCAGGTACCAATTCATCTCTTCGCTAGACTCATTAGCTAATGTGCTGTAACTAACCTTAACAGTGGACTGTAGGCCTGACACCATGTGACCCTAACACCATAAGCATTGCAGATGCAAGCAGACCCTTCAGTTGACTGTACAGTCATGTTCACACAAAAACGCGAAACATAAGAAACACTACATCGTTATTTCACTTGATGATGGAGAGCTGGTCATTCCCAGTGTCTTTGACCTCAGCTCAGAGAGTGCTGGTCTGGCAGGCTATCAGCAGACCATTGGGGGGGTTGATACGGAGGCTTCTACTGTACGTCTGGACGGCAGACTGGGCGCCGTCTCTGTGCGCACGGCGTGGAATGCGTAGCGTAGCCACGGCACGGGTCAATGGTCATAGTGGAATGCAGATGAGGCTACGTCTGAGCGCTAGGCCTTGCCACAACACACACGCAGATGCACACACACGCGCACACGCCGCATTCTGCTGCACAAAGGCTATTCTGTGCCCGGCAAGCACTGTAGACGGCATGATGACTCTAATCCCCCCCATTTATCATCGGATTGTGCAATAATGATGCATACTCTGCTGTGTCCACTTTTAGAAAGCCTGCATTGTGTGGTTAGGGGCTGGGGAGAAGTACAGTAAAAAATCGAATTTCAACGTTTAAATCAAAATGACTTTTATTGCGCTGAGGAAAACAATGTCTGACACAGCATAAAATACTGGTGTAACTACCGAATGAATGTTGTTGCTTTTCAGTAAATAAACATTTTACTGCACAGAGAGAAAGTTCTACTTATCGGGTGTGGACAAAGAGTCAAGGCTCGTGTTGGGTTGTAGTTTTGAGCAAAGGCGTCGGTGCCCTTGCCGTTTTAGATGCCTATTAAAATGACAATTTGAGCTTTAATTATTCATGTTGCAGGGCTGCTTTGCACTGCTCTGCCCGGTGAAGATGAGAGGAATTCGGAAGCAGAATCATTAGCATGACCTCCACACTCCAGCTCCACCCTGTCAGGAGATACCCACGTCTCATCCACTTCATACCTCACACACACATACACACACACAATACACACACACACACACACACACACACACACATACAGTACAAACACGCACACACACACACATACACACACACACATACAGTACAAACACGCATACACACACACACATACAGTACAAACATGCACACACACACACACACACAGTACAAACACACACACTTTACTCTTCTTCTCTGTCTCTTTCTGACTCTCACACACACACTTCACACTTAGTTTTCTGTCTCACTCATACACACACACACACACACACACACACTTATATTTCTCTCTGTATCTCTTATACACATAAAAACATACGCACAGATACCTACACATGGAAACACACACACACACACACACATAAATTTGTTTCTTGCAAAACAGTACTTGTCCTCACAGGTTTTAGCCTGGGGCTCAAATGACAGCATATCTTTTTTTCAACACTCTTTGTTTATCCTAGCACTAAAATGAACTGAAGCACTATCCCCTAGCACTATGCTCCTTAAGGTTTCTGCTATGTAGCTTGATTGTTATCCTCGTTTTGTAAGTCGCTTTGGATAAAAGCGTCTGCTAAATGCATAAATGTAAATGTAAATGTAAATGTTTATTGCTCCCCTCAAAGTCACTGGAGTGTTCAGACCACGACACACAGCACCATAAATAAATGAATAGTCAAATGAAGAAAAAGGCACAGGGCTTGTTTTGATAACACACTGGTTATCTATTTAAGAGATAACCATGACAAAACTGGCAGATCCATCAATGCAGCACCTTTGACAACTATCGACAGGCTCCTATCATTTCAGCTGGGACTGTGTTTTGTTTTGAATCTTTTAGGGAAATAATTGGCATGGGCTGGTAGCTGTGACCTTGCCTGTCTCAGTAGCCCTTTCCCTGACCACTCACATGGCAAGCCTGAGGCCTGCCAAAGGAACCGCACACAGCTGAGATGAGACTATTGTTTGCTTGCGGAATAGCAAGTCCGTCTCCAAGGACAGCCGACAACATCTACTGAATATGTTGTGAGTGCGATGAAGAGTGCTCTCTAGTTCTCAGTATGTCTTTCCCCCTCTCAGGAAAGTGGAGATGGAGGGATCTTATTTTCTTCTTCTTCTAGTTTCCTGAGAGCAGCTGTCCTTGTTAAAGAACACCGTGTGCTCTTTTCCCGCAGAAAAGGCCAGGATAGTTTTACTCACAACTCTGGAAGACACTAAAGATTTCACACTCTCCAGCGAGCCAATCATAGAGTAAGATGATTACACATTACAGTGACATATTCCCAGAAAGGAGACACACTTCTGCCCAGACACACATAGGCTGTGCTGCTTATTCTCTCTCTCTTCTGCCTGGCTCCGTGTGGGTGTCGTAACTCCTCTGTGACAGGTGAACCAAAGCACGTCAGGGCCCTGAGATTTACCATGCGCCATTTACAGGCAAGCCAATTTCCATTCATTCATCCATTACGCCCGAGCTGATTATCCTCAGCAGAGTGGCAGGTTCAGGGTCAGGGAATGGGACTCAAAGGCACCCCAAGATGAGAGATGCTCTAAGACGTCACACTGACTGTGTCTTTGAGGATGGGTGACCTTGGAGTAGCATCAACAATTCTCTGAACTATGTAGATTTAACTTTTACATCCAACAAAAATCTAGTTCTGCCAAGTCTTTCAGACATTTTGCCAATGTATTCATTGGATTTGTCTCCATATTTGACATATACTGCTTAATGAATGTAAATCTCAAAGGCACTGTCTTGTTGCACTGTATTTAGACTAGCACATGTAACTCACTAGCTTTATGCTAGTGTCTAAAGTACAAAGGCAGCTTCAGTGCCGTGTCTATGATGGGGACTTTGGTGACGGCTTTACATTTAAGAGATTCATCCAATCCCTGCACATTGTCCCTGGTGGTGACCTGCCATGTACCAATCTTTCAGTTTTAATTAAAAACGTCTCTGGGTAGGGATCAGGTGATGGACTCCCTCCAAGGATGTAGGGTAATAGCTTACACATTGCAGGTCTGTACTCATCCAACCCTGCCCTCCCCTCTGTGGCACAGTTCCACACCAGAGCTTCTCACTTTCAGAGAGAGAGATAGAGAGAGAGAGATGACTTAAGACCTATTAAATTATGGATGCTGAACCACAGAATGCAGAATCTTTCCTCATTTCATTTCTTTCCTGATTGTTGTCTCATCCTCCACTTTGTCTTGTATTGTATGCAATTTGCTCCTGCAGATTCCATTTTGTTGCTTAGAGGTCTGGGTCTTTTTCCTCGTGAACTTCTCACAAGCCAAACTTTCCTAGTGCTCGTTTTAAACCCGGTCTGCTAGCTAGGGTCTTGACAAATGGGAGCTCTCTGCGTGGCATCCCCATGGGTTCCCTGCTCCCCGCTAATTACTTTTGGAGATGTCAGCCTTGCTGTTATTTGCAGTGACAAGACAAACTGCCCGGTGAGCTGTGTTGGAATATGGGACCTGTGCAGTAGTTGGCTGTGGAGTGCTTTTGCTCTCTGACGCCAGAAAGAGGGAGGAAATGTGACCAAAATATAATCCTATGACAAACACCTTGAGAAGAGAAGCAGAATTAAACAAGATTACAACATCAAACGAGAGAGAGAGGGAGAGAGAATGAGTGAGAGAAGGAGAATGACTTCTTACGTTGTGTTAATGAGTGACACCTTGTTTTGCCCAGTGCTTTCAGACACATTCTGAAGAATAATCATTAACCATGTTATAAATGGTTTGTATATGTTACCTTATCCCTGGACTGTGATCGCACCTTTAAGCAATAATGAATATACTGTAAATAGTGGTTGAACTTGTCTTTAACCTCATCCTGTAGTCTACAGTATTAGGGGCCATACCCCTATGTATGCAATTAACCCTCTTGCATTAATTATCTTCTCTTTACGCATCATGTTATTGGAGCACTTTGCTAATTACCACCAAGAATAGCCTTATCTGGCCCTCATTTGGAAAGGCAGTCACATAACATCTAATTAACAAGCAGCTAATTAAATTTGTGTGTATTTATTGCTAGCGTGATGAGGCAGAAGTCTCTCCTTTTGGATTGGATATGCCTAATGATCCTGTTATGAGTAGACCTCTGATGTCAATCTGGTTGTTAATCTCCTAATATTTGCAGGGCTTCTGAGCTCTCAGTAAGAGTAGATTAAGTAGGTGAAAAGTGTGAGTGGCACATCTGTCATCTTCTCCCCATTATGAGATTTCTTCCTTGCTCCCAGGCAGCACTGTGTGCTCTCAGTAAAAGGGCAACACTGACTTTTAAAGAGCTCCACAGAGTTGGCTGGATGGCTTCAGCCTTGCCAGAGGCTTGTGTTAAGATTCAAGGGAAAAAGTGAGTGTGAGCGTGACGTGCAGCAGCTGGAGCTTTGGTGCTCCTCAATACGGCGGCTAGTGCCAAGACATGAAGGCAGAAGGGACAGATATCCCAGCCTAAGCCTCTTGCCTCCCCTCATCTCTCTGTGTCTGCAGGAAGCTCCTAGCTAGGTTGGCTGGGATGATATGGGAATTACATATTCCTCCCGTCAGACGCCATTGTCTCCTCAGTCTCCTCAGGGACAACCTCAAGCTCCTTAGTTTGTGACAAGGCCCCTGATCTGTGATCTCTTTCCTTTGTACTAGATCTGCTTTGCAGTGCTTTCAAGTCTTTAAAGGCTGTTAACTAGAGAAGTACCCTCAGTGTGTGAATGGAGGAGCTGTGGCTCGGAGAGAAGAAAAGCTTCACCTGGGCCTGATGAATATGATGCAGTAATGCTCTCATGAAGCCCAGTGAGAACTGCCGGCTGCCTCTAGAATTCTGCTTTTTTCACTGACCTACTCGTAGAGTTTGCATTGGATAAATCTGTCCTATTTTTTTTTATTGTATTCTTTCCTCAGAGCAAATCTTATTAAACTCTGGCTCTATGTCGGGATGTGAATATAAAATGATCCCGCTGCCCCCAAGTTACTTATATATTATCGGCGCTTGGTCATTGGTATGCTGGCAGGCCCACGCCTGTTTCAAGCCGACGCGGCAAGTTTCTTGATGCTCAAAGTTTAAAGTATGACTGGCAATATTTAAACAACCCTGGACACATGAGTTGGTTACTCCACAAGACAGAACAGTGGACTCGTCTGAAGGTTCAGAGCATGTATGCCCTCGCCCACAGGCTGTCATTTATAATATATGACAAGGCTGACAGACTAGATTTTCTATTTCTCAAATAATTTTAGAGGGTTCTGATGAGGACCTTCACCATGGAACCTAAGGTGGTTGAAATCTGGTTCATATATGGCTTTTTAACCCAAGGTTTCCTCTTATTTAGATTCTCGGAGGAGGTGGCTGAAATCCTAAGCATGATGCAAGATGACAGATAACAGAGAGGGTCAACGGTGTTCTTCGGTTGTTTGCTCATGATGTTTTGTCAGCCAGGACAAGCCTACTGCTGTGCGTTGTGGGAGGAAAAAGGTGGCTCAACAGACCTGGGCTCACAAAACTAGGTCAGACTGATGTAGGTAGTTCAGTTCAGTCTTGAGCTGTGGGCTGAAGTAAAGGAAACAAAAAATAGGTAATGGAAAGTTAAGAATAAAGACATTTTTGGAGTCTTTGCGGTCTTGCCCAATACTGGGTTCTTGCATCCAGTGACACTCTAGTGTAGCGTTGGCAATGCCAAAACTGATTTCTCTCCCAGTGAGCAGCTTTTACAAGATTACTCAGTGTTATTGGCTTGTGTTTGGTGCCTGACTATAGCCCTATGGGGTCTTTCTGTTAAAATGAGAACACATTTGGCTTCCAGGGTTTGGTGTAACAAGTGAGAGTAGATTGCATTCCAAATGAGTTATTATTTTGGACAGTTTGATTGCTGTTTGTGTTTATCATGAACAACTCAATCTCTTATCATAACTATGCTGATGACACCCAGATTTATTTAGCTTTGTCACCTAATGACTTTGCCCCCCTTGAATGTCTCTATCAATGCTTGGACCAAATTAACAACTGGATGTCACAAAATTTCTTCCAGCTTAACACAGACAAAACTGAAGTAATTATTTTTGGAAAGAAGGAGTCAATGCTCAAAATCTCCTCTGTCCTTGAAACTAAAGGGCTTAAAGCAAAAGAGTCTGTTAAAAATCTTGGCATCATCATTGACAGTGATCTAAACTTCAGCAGTCACATGAAGGCTATCACCAAATCAGCCTTTTATCACTTGAGAAACACTACCAAACTGAGAGGTCTAATGTCAAAAAATGATTTAGAAAAACTTATCCATGCCTTTATTTCCAGTAGGGTTGATTACTGTAATGGTCTGTTCACAGGCATTCCTAAAAAGACCATTAAACATCTTCAACTGATCCAAAATGCAGCTGCCAGGGTTTTAACATGTACAAAAAGAACCAGCCACATTACCCCAATTTTAAAGTCATTGCACTGGCTTCCTGTAAGTTATAGAATTGATTTCAAAGCATTACTACTGGTGTTTAAATCACTAAATGGGATAGGACTTAGTTACTTGTCTGCCATGTTTCAAAAATACATACCACCTAGGTCTCTCAGGACACAAGAAAAAAATTTGCTTGTAAAACCTATGGTCAAAACAAAGTGTGGCGAAGCAGCTTTCAGCTACTATGCATCTCAGATTTGGAACCAACTTCCTGAAGATATAAAAAATGCCCCTACTGTTACCAGCTTCAAAACCAAACTCAAGACCAAACTTTTCTCTGATGCTTTCTCTTAATGATTAATTTATTTTGTGAATTTTTGGGGAAATCCTTATTCTAAAATTATTTTAATTTTCTGTCCTTTATCAACTTATCTTTTAACTTTTTACTCTTTCCTTTAATCTTATTTGTTTGTTTTCTTACTTTATTTTATCCACTAGGTTTTTATTTTCTGTCTTTGTAAAGCACATTGAACTGCCTACTTTGTGTATGAAATGCGCTATATGAATAAACTTGCCTTGCCTTGCCTTGCCTATATTAAACTGCTCTTTGGCAATCAGGGTTTCCAGGGTGCGACAGTGAATTTTTTTTTAAATATTTTTTTAGAGATTGTGTTTCATCCCTTAGGATAAATACATCAAGGTTTTTTCCACTGGTGGCATAATTTAGGGCCTCCCAGTTGCCTACTGTACTTCCACCGAGATGTCACTGACCGTTTAGTCCATGACTCTGCTGACACTAAGGCCACGTGTACAGTAGTATTGCTCCAACCTATCATCAGCCAAATGGAAGTGACCTATCCTATGATGGCCTAGGTGTAAAAGGAGAGAGAGAAGACGACATTATCTCATGAAGGCATATCTCCAATTGACTCATACAGAACTTCAGCAACCATGCAAGAGAAGTCCAGAAGCTGACAGACCACTAATGGGCAGGGATGAAGGTGCTTCGGCTCTCACAGTCAAGGTTAAGTGCCCTTCTTATGGATGGCTCCATGGCTTCATGGCTGTCCAGTAATTGAGTCCTCGGAGGAAATAAAACATTTGGAATGTATTGGCTCTCTTTAACGCATCTGTCCGCTCTATAGCTGTCTCCACACTGGACTGCTTTACCTATTTCAACTCATGCATATTTATACACACTTATATCTATGGGGGATTCCCCAAAGTCAAATAACCCAGCAGTTCAGATAGAGATATATTTTTACCCAAGACCAGTGTTTATTACAGGGAAATGCCAGTGACATAATTGCTTTTTTTATCAACCCTGTCATCTTCAAAGGACGTTTTCTTGTTTACACTGAGGTAACCTCTGTCTAAAGAAATCCCCTTTGTGCTCATGGTAAACAACTGTGCTGTGGAAACACCCGGCAGCCTCCTAGCAATCACTTTTCTGGTTTCCTGTGTCTGCCGCAGGCGTAGAACTCACCCCGGCAATACTAATTTCCTTCAGCTGTTTCTCCATCTCTTTGCCTTTCTGTCTATTACATTTACTCGTGTCTGTCTGAGGGCGAAACAAGCGCAGTAAAAGCAGCCTGAACTGCAGGGGGCGTGAGGTGCATCTCCCCTGTTGAGAGATGAACGACTGCTCATTAGCAGTAGCCACAGCGGGGACATGGTGATGAATGACCTCCTTAGCCTCGGTCTAGTGCTGGGAATTCTCCTGGTTGACTTGTGGCTCAGAAAAATTCAGAATGTGGTTAAGAAAAGCTGTGTCAGGTCAATTTCTTGGTTTAGGGAGGAGGGCAAAAATAAGCTTGTTTATATATAGACAAGTAGCTATTTAGCAATAGCTGTTAGGTTGGACCAGTGGTTTGATGATTTGCGATGATTTACAATCTACTGTAAATTCTCAATGTGTCACTGTAAAGCTGAAGTCCATAACTTTTACAGTGGTACTTGTTGGCCGAGTTGGCCCATGAATTGGCTGAGTTGGCCCATGCTAGTGAAAGCCTTCATGCTCCAGTGGTCTAAGCATGCACTCTTTAACATGGGTTTGTATGGGGTGTGTATAGTTCAGATGTGGTGCTGTGTTCATTACCTTAGCTACTGTTGCCTGGGGAGCAAAAGATTGAAGCTCCCTTGTTTGTCTGTTGTGT
This sequence comes from Limnothrissa miodon, assembly GCA_017657215.1. Classification (NCBI taxonomy): domain Eukaryota; kingdom Metazoa; phylum Chordata; class Actinopteri; order Clupeiformes; family Clupeidae; genus Limnothrissa; species Limnothrissa miodon. The sequence goes on from JAGFZM010000905.1 coordinate 60,468, forward strand.
TGTGGCTCACTGATTGCACTGGAATGGCAGCCTATGGTATTGTGACCGCTACTCTTTTCAACCTTTTCATTCTGTTATCACCCCATTTCCTCCAGGACCAAAGATGTTTTGTGGTGTTTATTGTCCGGAGGTGTTTCTTGTTATGTGAGACTCTGGCGATTGGCTTCTGCCAGTCCCACAGGTGATGGTGAGCAGTAATCACCATCTCCATCTAATACCTTCTGACTCTCTCCCATTATCAGGAGGGTGGAGCGTGCCTTTATGAGCGCCATTAATGGAATTCACATGGACCAGCTTGGGTTTCCCTTCCTGTTCACATGTGGCAGTCATGGATCATTAAAGGCTCCTCTCACAGCAGGAAGTGGCCTTGAAATCAAGCGAGCGCTTATGAAGTAGGCTTTAACACCCTCAAACGCCACGGTGGCACAGCATGCAATTGTTCAAACATCTCAGATCATAAGTCTTGTGACATGGCAGACACATGTTCCAGTCGGATGTTTTGCTTTTGTAGATTTGCAGATTTGTTGAAGTCTGTTGAAGTTTATTACCTGTAGGCTACTGGCGCCGTACGAATGGCAGCCAAGGTGACTCCACCATCTTGAATTTTCCCCTTGGGGATCAGTAAAGTATATCTAATCTAATCTAATTTAATACACAGACTGCTGAAAAGATTAAGTATTTAAGTATTTTACTTTCATTTTTACTCACCTTATTTGTTGTTATACAGTTTACCCGTGTTTAAATGTGCTATATAAATAAATATTATTGTAAGAGTTGGAACAGAGGCGTCTGTATTGAGTCTAAGCCTGCTATGGTCAGTGCAAAAGGCACGCTTCAGTCCCTGCAGGTGCCACAGGGAGACCCTGGGCCCCTCACTTCAGCTGTTGCCCCCACTGATTGCCCCACGTATCCTTGGCATCTCCAAGCGGACTTTAATTATGGCCCATACCTTATCTTGGGCCAAACTAATCTCCTGAGAATGTCACGAATGGACCCGCTGTTGCGGTTCTTTTCCGTCTGCACATGGCGTGTCAGATTTAGGACATTGTAGATGAGAATCTAGCGGGGGAATGGCGAACCTGTGATTCGGTCTGCTTATGCTGAATAAGGGCATTCAGGAATAAGCCCTTGGTAATACAAAAAAAAATCACAGTGCCCCATTGATTTTAAGTATTGAATTCCATGTGCCACGGCAGCAGATGAATGCTATTGGTGACATTTGTCCTTGGCTCATATTTTGGGCTGCAAATGGGCTCGTGTTAATAAATGCAATACTTTATGGGAGAGAAGGTAGATACACACTCAAAAAAATCCCTTTTGGCCTTCATGCAGTAAATATCTAAAAGCAGGTCAGTGCAGGGGCTTTATGCTGTATGCCCATTCTGTATCTGCAAGCACATTTCCTGTGGTTTGTGGTCTGGCTATAGTCTATCAGAAACACTCCCCCCTTCCTTTTTTTTCAAACACACAGGCACCTACACCAAAAAAACTTGGACGCACACACACATGTGCACAAAGAAAGCATGAACACACACACACACACACACACACACGTACATATGGAAAAACGTGAACACAGATCCAGAAACAGAGTGGAAGTCATACTGTATGAGAAGAGAACATGTGAGGTTGCCAAATGGAGATGAGGGATGAGATAAAGAACAGATGAGATAAAAAAGAGAAGAGAGTGAAAGGAGAGAGAGAGAGAAGAGCTGCTGGAGCAGAGGAGAGCACACATAAAGAGAGAGAATACATGAAGAGAGGAGAGGAGACGCAAGGAAAAGAGAGAAGAGAAGACAAGATGAGAAGAGACACAAGGAAAAGAGAGAAGACAAGATGAGAAGAGACACAAGGAAAAGAGAGAAGAGAAGACAAGCGGAGAAGAGACACAAGGAAGCAGAGGAGAGGAGAGACAGGGGAAAAGAGGAGAGGAGAGAAAGACATGAGAGGAGTAAAGCCATTAGGAAAGGGGAGGATATGAGGAGAGAAGAGGGTAGGAGATAAAAAAAAACGCTGATTTTTAGCAGAGTTTTTCCTTGCCCCTGTTGCTCATTGGGCATCTTTGTGTTAAGCGCTTTGGGACATGCCTTTTGTAAAAATGCGCTATAGAAATAAAATTGAATTGAATTGAATTGAGATGAGACACAAGGAAAAGAAGAGAGAAGAGGAGAGGAGAGGAGAGGAGAGTGCTGTGTACCAGACTAGCTGTGAGCCATGCAGCCTGCTATTAATACTGGGCAAGGTGAGAAAGCGAGAATGTGCTGATGTTATGACTATTTAAAGCAGGAGCCCGCTGGTGAGGGAGGGACATCTATTAGTTTAACACCACCTGACCCAGACTGCCAGTGAGGTGCCCTACCAGCCACGCCACTTTGTCATGTTTAATGACAACACAGTCCTCTTGAGACAAACACACACACAAATACATACGCACACACAAACACATACACACACACACCTAAACACACACACACACTTGGTCTCCAACATTATTCCAGTGTTCACACCTGAGTGGCAGGTCATGCCAAGGATGTAAAAAGCTACTGGAGTGAATGTGTCTTACAATCTCATATCTTTTCAAGTGTGTTTTTACAAGAGTCTTCACACCAGGACACAAGACCAGAATCTCTCAGAAAACAAAATCATTTCAGCCTCTGGCAGGTTCACGATGAAAAGTGAAACATGAAGAGATTCTTTTATTACATTCACCAAAGCATAAAACTGTCTGTGTAAAACCGTTTTGTGCTTGTTATTCACAAAATGTTAAAACTGTGTGTTTGGATCACACTTGCCCATGGGGAGCATCCTGTCACTCTTCCATAACCGATTTTGAAAAAAAAAACTACTTTTATAAAAACTATTATGGCTGTATTGTCAGTGAGTGTTCCTAGGGGAATTTCGCCGTCTCATCTCTCAGTGAGTTCTGAATGCGCTCGTTTGTCAGTGCTGTTTCTCACCTCTCCTCTGTTTTCTCTAGGGGACCATTTATCTCCCTGGCAACAGAGTTGCAGAACACCCAAGTAATGGAGACGAGGCTGGCAAGTTCCTGTTTGAGGTCATTCCAGGTAAGGAGAGAAATCCACCCCTTGGGTTCTGTTTCCTGGGAGCCATTGACAAAGGGCAATTACACCCACATACTAAATGATTATGCAGCAGTGCTGCTATGAAGGAGATTTTACAAGCAGTTCTCAGATTATGTTTTCCACTTGACATCCTTCCAAAACCTGCCTCTCTTGATAAACAAGTGCAATGTTGCATCCTCTGTGGAGCTCCCATTGAGGCGTTTCAAAAGGACCTTTGACATTGTGTGCTTGTTGTGAAGTGCCGGTGGTGATATGTGGTGCCTCACGCATCTGTTGTGCATGTCTGTCTGGCTCAGAACCGTGGATGGCATTTCCTATCAGGTGGACACTCACTGGAGATTAGTGGCCTCTGGCATCTCTGCACCAACATCTGCAAGTCCCCACAGATGGGCCCTGCAGCCCATGGAACTCTATCTTTATCAGAGAGAGAGAAAGAGAGTGTGTGTGTGTGTGTGTGTGTGTGTGTGAGCGTGCGTGCACACGCTGTAAGCGACATGTTAATGGCTATCAAAGAGAGAGAGTCAAAGAGAGAGTGTGTGTATATATATATATGTGTGTGTATATATATATATATATATATATATGTTTGTGTGTGTGTGTGTGTGTGTGTGAATGTGTGTGCGTGCATGGGCGTGCTGTAAGCGATGTGTTTATCTTTTCAATTCTGGGGCATGATCTGGTGTCCTGTGGGTTGGCGGCTCTGGCGGAAGCTTCCAGCTGGTCGTTGGTGAGCGGGCAGCGGGGCGTGCCACTGCCGGGGCCCTCGGGCGTCCTCAGAGACAGGAAATTGTCTCTCGCTGCTGGGGCGCCTCGGTGCAGATGTCCCTGTCGTGTCTGGCACTAATGGCCGATGATGAAGCACTGGATCACTGAGCAGACAGTTGTGAGTTGTCTGAGCAGTGTCTGTACCCGCAGCCCTCTGCACCTCAAGGGGAACGATGAGATCTGTTAGCCGCAAATGTAGGCACTTTTTACTGCAGGCTATAGCAGACCTGCCGGTTTGGCCCTGTCAGCGTTGATAGAGTTATTTTAGATCTCAGGGTGCAGACTTTCCGGATATAGTGTTAGACTGGCTAAAGATGGACCATAGATGAGTGCTTTTATTCTGCATTTGTGAGTCCTTAGGGTTAAGAGCCATGATGTTGACACCTATGAGTTTGCCTTGAGCTCAGGGGAATGTTCAAGGCCACCTGGACTCTGGGAGAGAGTGAGGAGGGAAGGTGACCTGAAAGTGAGGACAGTTGTTGTTGTTGTTGTTGTTTATTTGTCCTCCAGAGCAAGAGACAGTATGTGTGGAATGTGAGTCTCCGGAGAATTATTTTCCCCAAACCGGGATCACAGCTGTGTTACTGGATCTCTCAGACAATCAGGGCCAGGGTCTGTGGACATCAAACTACTGAAATGTCTAGTCTGAGAGAAGATGTACTGATGGTGCTACCTCCACTAGTGGCTAAAAGTTAGATAGTGTTGCAGCAAATGTACAGTAGATACTCTACATTATTTTTATACACAATAAGTGCATATGATAAAGAGGTTGCCAAAACAATATGTAAGATTTGCTCACAAGTGTGGCAGATTCATTCTAAGAAAATCTCTCTACACTGAAATATTGTCTGTGACCATTTCAGCGTCTTGCAACATATCTGATGATTAGTTCCAAGCCTGTGGTAAATTTGCGACATGGCCTCAGAAGTAACTTTATGCTGTTGGAGGCCTGTGCACTCCTGCCGACATAAATAAGCTCCCATCAGCGCACCTTTATGGGATCCCCATAACATCTTTTGTTTACTCCTGTCCGACTATTGATTTATTGACTCTGCCAGCCCGTAAATGCCAACAGCTCTTTGTTACTGACCAAATCACATTTCGGCAGACAGTTCATCAATATGAAGTTCTATTACAGCACCTGTGATGTGTTGATATGCTCGCGGTGCATTCATCTGAGTTTTGCTGTCGAACAAGAGCGTTGTGCTTTGATTGAAAGGCCAGGTGGTATTTGAAGTCCATATCCATCTGGGCGTGTTGAAGGGGTGAGGAACCAAGCAGGCGTTATAGCAGAGGGAGAGGGGAGAAGCCTGCTAAGATAAGGGTGCATCATCTGTGTGGTGTCTGTCTGTGTGAAATAGCAGCTCTTGTGAGGCTCTTCTCCAGGAGAGCTCTCAGCCAGGACACTACAGCTCTCCTCTCAGACAGACACTAATACACCCAGCAGAGAGGTGTAGAGAGGATCTTCATCCTCAAGGCCAAGAGGGAAGAGGGAGACTACGGTGAACACAAGAGTGAGCACAAGGACTCAGAGCACATTGTACCGTATGGCAAGACGCTTGGCCATTATAGTTCTCCAATCTAGTCAGTGTTTGGAGCCCCTCTTCCGTTGCTCAGTGATAGGTGGATGAGCTCTGATGCCATGGACTGACATGCTTCTCTTTGGATAAATGAAGGCTAACTCGGTTCCCCCCTGGAGCCTCTTTGCCTTGAAACAGTGCTTGCAGGATGACAACAGTGCTCTCATCCACATGTATCGGTGGAATTGACTCCATTAATTTACTCCATCTTAAAAAAGTTGCTAGCTATAGGTGGAACTCTACCCAATTGAAAGGTGTGCGCTAACTCCAGGAGTCCTGTTCACTGACGGGGACACAGACGCAGTAAAACACTGACAACTGTGTGCCGTAGAGTGTGGTAAACACTACACAGATACGCTGCAAAGCATATTTCACTATGAAGGTCTGCTGGGAAAACTGTATGAGAGTGGAGCTGTAGTGGCTTTGGTAGCTTCACATTCGCTTTGAACTAAGTGAAACAATGGCTGTGAAACAACACGTGAGTTGCATGGCAACAGAGAAGCTACATGGAAATACATACATTTATTAGCTGTTTGTCCCAAACTTTTGTTTTCTGAAGTACCGTTCTTTACTTTACTCATTAAAATGGCTCCATCTGTTAATTTGATTTGACAGAAACTGATTCATAGCGCTCCATCCCCAACAAATGTGCTGTTGAGGCAAAGTGATTGAGCCAGTGCTCTGCATCTGGAACAGCAATTTATTTTCCCTTCAGAAACCCGGTCCAGCACTCCACCCGTCTCCAGTGAAACAGCATTTTTTCCAAGCAAGTCAAAAATCTTTGATAAGAAACTTTGTTGCCTTATGTAGTTGTTCTTATTGTTCATGCACCAGTGCTTTGTGAGAGAGGCCTGCCAAAAGCTCAAATAGCAGAGAACAGCAGCTGTGTTTGAAATGCAAATCCTGGGCCCAAGAATAGCTGTGTCTGCGCTTGTCTGTGCCCCGTGAATCACAGCTACGGTTGCAGCTTCAGCTCCACCGCCTCAGCTTGCTCCGTGCTACCGTGGCAGAGGCAGAGAGAGAGAGAGAGAGAGAGAGAGAGAGAGAGAGTCACTCAGGCAAAAGAGGGGTGCCAGCTGGGCCGCTAAAAAGGGAAGTAAAAATACATGGAGAAAATGTACACACACGCACATACAACAACATATACATGTATCCTCGGCCTGGCATGGATTGCAGCAGTGTGGCTAAATGCTGTTTAATGTTCAGCGCTGTGCTCGCACGTTTCCTCGGTGGGGTTGTTTAACACCTTTATTAGTTGTGGTTTAATTAGCCTGCTGCAGCGGGAGCAGCTATTATCTCCCGGACAAACCTCTAATGATATGCAGCCCTGGCGCTGCACGTTAAACATGGAGGTCACGCTCCGGGCCGTTTAATGACACCCGCAGTTTTATTCAGGAAGTTAGTTCCTCGCATGCCATGGGGAGCGTGAGGGCGGAGGGGTGGAGGGGGGAAGAAGAGAAGAAAAGAGAGGAAAAATGACAGATGGATGTGATGGGTGTTGGAGTCCGGATTATTACACGCTTGCCTCGCAGGAGCTGGAGCTTCAGTTCGCACGGTACCTCTGCAGTTTGGCTAAATCACCCACACAATTAAAAATCTATCGGCTCAGAAGTGTGCATCGTAAACAAATCCCCAGCAAATGGCCAACATGCGAATGAATCACAGAGAAGAAAAACTCATTAACACACTGGAAGATTAGACAGGGTGGCAAAATGGACTTGGCTGCAGTTCTCCAGAATCAAATTAAGGCAAATAACTTTTACATTCTGTAATTGGGTGTATTTTGAAATCACCTTTCATTTGCCTGGCCAGCCCAGAGAGGTCCTCTTTTATTCTCAGCAAATCGGAAATCGGGAGGGAGAGAGAGAGAGAGAGAGAGAGATGAGATCCTTCCCGGCTGTGAAGGAGGGACAGAGAGAGAGCAAGAGCGAGAGAGAGAGAGGGGAATCATAGGGGTTAGGAGTGGTGCTGGATGGATGTGTGAAGCAGTGTGTCTGGGGTAGTGGGCTGTTGTGTTGCAGCCCATCCTGCAGCTTTGCACTGCTCAGGGCTCCCAGTCCCAGCATGGATGGGCGGCAGGCTCAGAGCTCAGCATTCATCAACACCGCCCACCTACTGTACCGGCAGCCCTAAGCTGCATTGCACACTTTGCTGTAATTGACATTAAAGTGCAACGCAATTCATTTCACATTTGCACTCCAGCACGCCCCACTGGGAAGCTTTGGCTGCCAGAGAAACACAACTCTGATTACAAGTCTCGTAGATTATTCTGCAGTTAAGGTGGCACTAAGGTTCAACCCTCGGCCTGTACATAGAGGTTCTGAGAAACTGCAGATACCTCAGGGTGAACCATCCAGGACTCGTGAGGACACAGACGCCCATGGTTGTGGGGTGCGTGACCCCGAAAGGAGAATTGTTTTTACTCGTGTCACCACTGGAACTTCATTTACTTATTTTTGAAAAAATAACATCCTGTAGTTTTTAATGCAAATGATCTCTGATGATTTCTTTTATAGACCTAATGATGTTTCTGGTCACATAACTGTGTGTGATGTTAAAGCATTTTACTGTAAATTCAGAGAGTAAAATGAATCTAACACAACATTTGACAGCATTTGAAAGAAAGTACGGTCAGTAATATTAGTCTTGTCCATCAACACACACACACACACACATACACACAAGTGTGTGTATTCTCATGCAAATCCCTGGGGATGAGGCGGTCTTTGGCAGGGCCTGGTGAGAATAGTGCTGTCCTGCTGTGCCAGTAGACAAGGGCTCATGCTTGGAGGAGGCACAGAGGGACAGACAGATGCAGTCAGCAGCAGAGCTCAGGGTCCGTTTGACCTGCCCTTGCCGAGTCACTAATCCTGTGAGAAACCTGATAGGCTGCCCTGTGCCAGCCTGTGAATACATAACTGATGCAGATAGAAGCGCCAACCATGCACACTGGTTGCAAAGCCGCAGGGACAGCCAAGCAGCTTCCTCTCCTCAAGTGTGTGTGTGTGTATGTCTTTGTGTGTGTGTGTGTGTGAGAGCCCAAGTAGGAGTCTAAAATAAATTTCACAACATGTTAACCTTTCTGTATGCTGATGCTCACATTAGAAAAGTAAGGCAGGGAAACAGGTGTGTGACTCGGAACAGGTTTGTGATAAGTGCAGGCAAAGAACATTTTTCACACCAGGCAGCACATCATGCCGTTTTAGGTTTGTTTATCAATTCTTTTGCACTCGCTCTTCTGCACTCGCTCTGGTTTTATCGCTTATAAACGAAGGCTAACTTGGTTTCCTCTGCAGCCTCTTTGCCTTGAAACTGCTCACAATATGACTACAGTGCTCTCATCCACATGCATCAGTGGAACTTACACCAATAGCGTTGGCCTTAGAAAACTTGCTATAGGTGGAACACTATTGGTTAAAAATCGCAGGCCTGCCTGGTATGTCTTTAAAGGCAATTTTTTTTAATGAAGTAAATTATATGTAATTTTTGCTGAAAGTCCAGTTGAAAATGAATATACCAGTCCAACAGAATATTTGCAGTATGGTTTGAAGGTCATTGAATTGGTCTTTGAATAATTTCTCAGTAACGTTTCAGATCTGCATTGCCTTTGAATGTGTGATTTTGCAGAGCATTGGCTTGTTCTGCTGGTTTATTGTGGCCAAAGCACATCCAGTCTAAATGCTTAAAGTGATGTGGAAGATTAAATGTCTTTTCCTTGAAGGCATTTCTTTACCCTTTCAAAGGCTTAGTGTCAGTTTACAGATGACAATCAACAATCAACACATCACTTTTGTCTCTGTTCTTGTTTGCAGAGAATGTTTGCCTTATGTCTTGGTTTTGGATTTGATTCAGAGTAAAAGAGCTCTCAATTTAAGACCACTTGTGTGGGTGTTGTTTAAAAACACAGTCCTTTGTGTCCTAACCTAAATGTGATTGGGTGATTAGTGAAATATACAGCAGATGAAATCAGTAAACTAGAACATGTTTAGTTATTGAATCCTCTTGCAGCACTGCTGCCTCTAACAGCCCCAGAATCAGAATATATGTATTATTCTTCTCATGGCCATATGCAGGTTATGACTTTATGTATCAGTTAGGCCACACTCAACTGTCTTACACATAATACATAACACATGACATGTTTAGATCATTCTATTCTTGCTGTTCTTGTCATTAGAGATAAGGTGGAATATTGTGTTCTTGGGTAGTTTTCGGTGCTCATCATCCAAGTAACACACTTTGATTATGTCATTGAAAGTCAAATACTTCCGGCAAGTAAACATTTAATTGGAGTGAAACTGAGGCAGTGCCTACTACTGGCATCTGCCTACTTCTTCGAAGGTACATTGGTGTTTAGAATTTCACTCAAATCCTTGGCAGGTATGCAGGTTGCGTGAGTCAAGGTGTAAATAGAGAAACCAGACACCAATGCAGGCGTGAGTAGACAAAAATAAGTTTAGTTGTTTGCTTATTTCTTTAGTCTAGATTCCATGTCATGCATGACTGAACTTCATGCACTCTTTCTGATGGAAACCATTGTAGCCCGCTGCACATACTGTTGATTAAAGCGGCACTAAAGACTTTTTAAAACCTTAAAAAATTTTTTCAAAATTGTTTTGGTGGTCCATCAACACGTAACAAGGTGAATGATACTTGCTGCATTTGCGCTGCGGCCCTCTATCGGCATTAATGGCACTAAACAAGTTAGCCCAATCGGGTAGCGATCTGTAGTTCTAGTAAAACTACAACCGACTTGCTCTATGACAAGCTTCCGTTACAATCTGTAGAGGGTGCAACTTTCAAAACTCTTTGGTACTCCTTTAAGAGTCTGTTCAACCTATAGATAAATTCACACATAGATGGATGCATTGATAATTATGTTAACTGAGAGTGCAGATGTGTCAAATATCAAATGTCCAGTATAGTCATGTTGAACCAAGCTGTGTGAGCGGGGTTGTGTGAGTGTTATCAAGTGCATAAGTCTGTGGTCATGGAAATGTGCATAAGAGCGACAGGAAAGGTGTATGAAACAGTTGAAAGGCTTTGTTCCATAGTGTAACTAAACTGCATAGTGAGCGTGTATATCTCTGTCTATTTACACACACACAGACACACACACCATTAGCAAGTAGAGGGTCCTCTCACACAGACATGTAAACAGAGGTTTCATTATAAAATGTTTAGCTCATTTTCCAGTTATTTATCAAAAGACACACTTTGATGTTGGCTGCACCGATAAAACAAATGGCCATTTACTCTGCGGCAGTAATGTAGCCGCGAGGTCTCATATACAAACACAAGTAAATTATTACAGAAGAAAGGCAAACAGAGACAGACGACATACACACAAACAAATGCAAATGTATGCACCCAAACACACACAAGAGTGACTAGTGGACACACTAGACACGTGTTCCCACACACGCACACACAGACACACACACTCACACAAACACAAGAAACATACACGCACTCACGTACACACACAAAAACAAACACACATACAAACACACACACACACACAGACCAATTAAGTGTTTAGAAAACAGTGGAGCCCCAGTGGTGGGGTCATCACTCTCTCATGCTCCTCTCGGCTACTTGTCTGTCCTCTCCTCTCTTCCTCTCTTCCTCTCTTCCTCTCATCCTCTCAGTTCTCTCCTCCTCTGGGCCTCTCTGTGCAACCCATTCCTCTCCACCACTGCCCCTCTCTCCTTCAGATGACCTTCACCTGCAGATGAAAAGAATGAAATGGAATGAAATGGAAGACTCTTAAAGCAGAATTCTGTGTTATCTTTATGTTTTCTATTACTGCAGTTAAAATGACTGAATCCTGTGTTTTTTTAAAGGGACCACAGACTAATAAAACATGTTGGCCTCAAAAGATTGGCATTAGCTACATAAATGTGATTTAAAAAAAAATCTTAAAAGTTTAGATAATCCTTTTACTTGTAAGCTGCCATTATTATTAAAAAAATCACCTGGTTGCATCTAATCAAGGTCCAGTCAAGGTGCAGCAATCAAGCTGTTGATATGCACAGACACTATCAATAACAACCACCTGATGCCACTTTATACCCACAAAAGCAATAACAGCTTACAAGCTCTGCAAGTGAAGAGATTCTCTCAATGTTTTAATGGAATAGACAGTGTTTGGAGTGTAAATACTGTTAGATAAAGCTGATGCGAATGTCAGTTTCATAAGGCTAAAATGTCTTACTAGCCAGGAATTCTTTCAGGGTCATGAATATTTTCATTTTCCTTTTCTGATTGTGTTGTACACTTGTGTCATGTCATTCCCAGTAATCACCAGAACAAAGAACTGTGTTGTGCAGTCACGATAAATTTGGGTTTCAATCTGATGAAAAAAATCCCAGAAGTTTCTTTGCGGAACAAAGGGAACATTTTGGTTCAGTTTCCCCAGATGGACGTAGCGAAGCGATGCCTAATTTTCCATGGTAACTGCCATTTGCTTTCCACATTCCAGGCAGATGGTGGACAAAGCGTTTTCAAAGTGACATAAAGACCTCCAAAGAGCAAGAAGGGGAGAAGGGAAAGAGCAAGCCAGGAAGGAAC
>JAGFZM010000906.1:2721-34082 GCA_017657215.1 Limnothrissa miodon
GGGGGGGGGGGGGGGGGGGGGGGGGGGGGTGTATGTATGCCTGCATCAGGGCTCAGGTGTGTGTGTGTGTGGCTGTTGTGTGTATGTTTGTGTATGTGTATAGTGTGTACAGTGGTAGCGGTAGAAGTGGTGTTGAACCACTGAGAGAGAGGGCCAGCTGCTTCTCCTTAATGGAGCAGAGGAAGAGAGGAGAGGAGAGGAGAGGAGAAGGGAAGGGAGGAGACCAGAGGAGAACAAATGCTCGTCTCCCCATCAGTCACAAAGGCGGTGCCTTAATGCTAACTGCAAACTGTGTGTGTGTGTGTGTGTGTGTGTGTTTTCAAGGTGTAACATAATAAGGATGTGTCCCAGAGACTCCCAGCCTCACACTGGCACCTCCGCTCCCCCGGCCTCTGTCTTCCCCTGCCCCAGTGCCCTGGGATGTGTGCCCCATGGAGTACCTAAGTAGTATAGCCTGCCGGCTCCCTCTCCCTTTCTCTCTTTTCTGCTCTCTCTCTCTCTCTCTCTCCCTCTCTCTCTTTCTCTTTCTTCAGGTCTGTTCGGCCCAGTCTAGTCCTAGGCCTCAGCGCCGTGTCCACATTAGCAGGATTTAGCATGTAAAACAAGCCCCCTTGATCAAAGGGCCATAATACGGCTGGCACCAGACGGACGCTGCTTGTTTGGCTGCAGGACCATTTACTTTTCAGCATGTAAATCACTCATAATCACTCCTCCCAGAGCGCACACACACACACACACACTCTCTCACACTTGCTGCAGGTCAGAGGAAATGTAGCGAGACCAGAGGCCCGGCTCTGAACTCCTGTCAGGGATCTGGGCAGGAGTAAATATTGATGTTCAATAATGACTTGGTCAATACGGCGTATGTGTTTACATGCTGGCCGGTGTTGGGTAGCAGGACCTCCATCTTGTCTGCGAGGATATGAGCCCTTTCCGTGCTTATTAGTTTCAGACAGGCCGAGGACTCTGTGTCTGTGTGTGTGTGTGTGTTAGAGAGAGAGACCCTGTGAGGATGTGTGTGTTTGTGAGAGAGAGAGAAAGAGTGCTGTGTGTGTGTGTGTGTGTGTATGTACAGCGTGTGCGTGTGTGTGTGTGTGTGACTTGGAGAGAAGTTGCATGTGTGTGTGTGTGTTTATGTGTTTATGATTAAGTTTGTGTGTTAGGTCATCTGTGTATATTATGCACACATGGATAAGTACTCTCTATGTTTGCTTATGTATGTATCTGTTTGTGTCTCTGAGCACATGTGTTTGTAGGAACATAGATGCTCTTTACGTGTTTGTGTGTGTGTATGTGTTTTAGAGTGTGTCTGTGTCTGAGTGTGTGTGTGTGTGTGTGTGTTTTTGGAGTGGGGGCTGTACCCTATGTGTGTGAGAGTGTTGATGTAAACCCATGATTGCATGGCTGTATATGTTTATACATGGTACACTGTTGGTACACTCCTGTGGTACACTGCTGTGTGTGTGTGTTTGTGTGTGTGTGTGTGTGTGTGTGTGTGTGTGTGTGTTGATGTAAACACATATTAACCCTGTTGTCTCCTGTGTGTGTGTGTGTGTGTGTGTGTTGTGCAGAGCTGCAGAGGGAGGGGAGCATTGAGACCCTCAGCAACAGCTCCGGCTCCACCAGCGGCAGCATCCCCCGCAACTTCGAGGGCTACCGCTCACCCCTGCCCACCAACGAGAGCCAGCCACTCAGCCTCTTCCCCACCGGATTCCCCTGAGACACACACACACATGCACTCACACACACACACACACACACGCACACACAGGGAGAGGAGAGAGCAAGGATGCTGTGAAAGGATCCTCAAGCTGTGATACACTCTGGCTTGAGCCATCAGGCAAGCTGCAGTATGTGACCCCCCCCCCCCCCCTTCTCACCCACATCAGCACAACCCATCCATCCATCCAGATCATCAGATCACCTACCAGACAGTCCTGATGATGCTCTACACCTGTTCATCAGTGCTCACACCTCTGAGGGGTGTGTGTGTGTGTGTGTGTGTGTGTGTGTGTTTGTCTAGGAAATCATCAAAGTTCAACGTTCTGCTTCACCGTCACCCCCATCTCCCCACCCCCACCCCTTTATATTTCTTTCACTCCTCCATCCGAATGATGTTGAGACTTTGAGGCTGTTCGTCCTCCTCCTCCGCGTTGGATCAGGCACCATCTCAGACCAGACCATGACTAAGGAAGACACCCTCTCACGGCGCTACACTACACTATGCCATAACTGAGTGACTTCATGTCGACTTGTGTTACAGAGCTCATAGGGGTTGTATATCATAGGATGACATAAGATGAGCCTGTGTCTGTGTCAGTCAGAGAGAGGGAGTGATGAAGAGAGAGAATGTTCTAGGGATGGAACGCCATAATTTAGTTCCACTCACCTGTGGATGTGAGCCGCTGTTGATATCGTAATCATCATCATCATCTCCTCTCGTATAGTTTGTTAGTTTGTCTCCACGACTGAATAGATCTCCTTGTGTGTGTGTGTGCGCGTGCTTATATGTGTGTGTGCATGCATGTATTTGTGTGTGTGCCTGTGTGTGCATGCCTGTATGTGTGTGTGTGTGTGTGTGTACATGCACATCTTGATGTGTGCTGATTACCTCGACTCTGAGCGTGAGCATGAAGTCATGCAGTGGTGTACTGTTTACTTTTCCTTTTAGCGGATCCAGCAGCCATTTCAGCCCACTGATCTGACCAGCTGGTGTGCTGAGAGTGGTGGTGTGATTGTTGTTAAATCGTTTGCTGCTGCTGCTGTAGCCAACGCTTCTCCTCTTCTCTCAGATGTGTAGTTGTACTTGCCTTCAGGTGATGCTCTACCTTTTTCCCAAAGACTTCTCTCCATTTTGTTTCATTTCATTTTCATTATTTAGAAACACACGTTTCAGGTTTGGATACAGAAATCAAACTAGCCGTACATACATTTCTCATCATCAGTTGCAGCTTTGGAATAAAGTCTCAAGTATCTTGTATAGGTTAACCAAATGACCTTTTGAAGTTCCTCTGTTATTTCATACATACATACATGCATGCATACATACATACATACATACATACATACATACATACATACGCATGGCTCTGTTTTTACTGATCTCTTCCTTCCTACTTCTTGTGAAGCTTATATTGCTGTTCAGTAAATTTCTGTGTATTTCTTCCTCCATGTGCAAAGGCATGGGTTTCATATTGTAAGATTTTTGACCCTCTATGGGTGATTTTTTTTTTGTTGTTGTTGTTGTTTTGTTTTTAGCTGTAATTATATTTCAGAAAGATTTATGATGTATTCAGTCCTTTGATTTGTTCACTTTTATATGGTTTGCTTTTGTTTTGTCTTCTCATAAGGGATTGAAAGTGAGCTGTTTGGAGCCATGGTTTAAACACGAACTGATTAATTTGGCTCAAATTATTTTTCATCAAACAACTCGTTCGCAGACACTGCAACAATCCACACACACACACACACACACACACACACACACACACACACACACTTACACATTTAGAGAACTACCAGCTCGCTTCTAAGATCACGCCAATCCCCCTAAGCTGAGCTGTCGTAACTTGCACTAATTTTAAAAACTGTTCCAAAATCAACATGTGTTTTCTGAAGTAGCTTTACTGTTTACCATAAATACACAGACTCGACAATTAGCCACGTGTGCTAGTACAGAGGGAAAATACAAAAGACAAAAAGTGACCCATGTTGATTGCAAATTATATGGCACTGCATGTATTTGATTCCCAAAAAATGAATGGCCTTGAATGTTACAGAGCAGTGAGTGAAAAATGATGCTTGTTCAATGTATGGCTTTAGCAGTGACTTAAAGGGGCATGAGGTGTGTGTGACTGCAGTACCAGCGGACTGTAAAACTTTGTTTTGTTTTTTAAAACATTGAATGCTAATGTGCTATATTTAGCCATCAGTATGTGCAAGTGAAATGACTTTAGAAAAAAGGCCTTTTTTGTCTGTTCTTTAAAAGACAACGATGGACAAACAGTATATATTTTTAAATAGGTAATTTCACCTAATTTCATTTTCTTTTCTTTTTTTGTTTTAATTTTAATGTGTAATATATCTTAATAACGCAGTGTACCAAGTGTGTCCTGAGTGGCATTGCTGTGTGTTAATCAAAAGGAAAATATTGTAATAATATGTCAAGCTTATTTTGTGTTTTAGTAGGACTGCTTCCTCCTCTTCACTTTGATATTTAAGCTTGGCCAGTCAGGACTGCTCCACAACGGCAGTCTGTTCTATTCATCTCCAGGCTCTTGTGACTTTAAGAGTGTTTTTTTTTTTTGTTTGTTTGTTTGTTTTGTTTTCATTTTTTATGCACTAATTCCACTTCATGGACATTTTTGTCAAGTCCCATATGAGGAGTTTGTATTTAGCTTTCCTTCCATTCAAATACTAATATCAAATGATTTGTAAATGAGAATTAAACAGAAAATATTTCCCCAAAAACTATACGGCATGACTTTTTTTATGCATTTTGTGTGTGTGTGTGTGTGTGTGTGTGTGTGTGTGTGTGTGTGTGTGCGTGCGTGTATTATTTTGACACTTGTTATTTTGCAATTATTGTGAAATATGTAAAACCACTGCACTCCACTGGGTTCAGAGGAAGATGCTATCACTGTGCCGTTGTTATTTACTGTGGGCTTTATTAAAAGTGCTGTAAGACCCTCATAAATAACCATCAAAGGCCCTAATGTCAGCGCAGCTCCGTGAAACGTGAGCTGGGTCTCGTCAAAAGCCCCGAACAAAACCAGACCGGTGTACATGCAATTGTCTTTATTGTCTGACATCACAGCAAAGCAGCAAGACAACATGGCAGCAGAAAACCACAGGAGGGACAGATACGAGTTTACATTAGTCTTTGTTTTGGGGAGACAAAAAAAATCTGACAAAATAAAAATAATTTCATCTCTGATGTAGTCTGATGGATCCTGTGACTGTCTAAAATTACATCTCTTGCTCTCTTTAAGAAGCACAAAGTCTGTGTACAGATGATTACACACTGCCAGGCTTGGAATAACATAGTACAGGACCTTTGAACATCTCTTGTATTCACAGGCTGCAGCAGAAAATTAACCAGTGGTCTGATGTAGAGAATTCTCATTGCCGTCATGTTTGGAAGTGGCTGTGTGCCGAGCCTTGGGTTACTGTAGCTGTTCAACATAAAAGATCCATAACCTAGCTTCTTTGGGGAACATACCACTGAGATGACCTCAGGGATGCTTTCTATGCCTTTTGTACGGAGTTTCCAGTGAAGTGAAAGGAAACACTACTACTGCATTTTGCTTTAGAGGCTTAAAAAGGAAATGAATGCTGAAGAAGCATAGTGATAATTGGCTGGCATTCTTGGATTGTGTTTCCTCTTCCCCTGCGTACGCTTGCAATTCTCTAAAGATGTCTGCTATAGACGCTTTGCATTACAAATGTCAGATCTACCCTGCCCTCTTTTAGTGGTGTCCAGAGGGGGATGTGCCCTGCTCTCTTACCTGCAAAGCCTCCAGGTCGCCCTCTCCCTGGTCCCCCTCACACAGAGCCTGTATGGAGAGAAGGGAAAGAGGGAGACTGGGAATAATATACCTGCATGGGTCTCCTTGGCCCACGGAGGGTCAGGCCATGTCACATCTCTGGAGCTTGCTTGCAGCCTAAAAATATCAAGCCCAAAGATAAGAGTCAGTTTCAAGTAGAGAGAGAGCCCAGTCTCTCTATACAGCTCTCTGATGCTGGTCTTTGTTTGGACAAATTATAGGCTACAGAATATGACATTGCCCAACTCATAATTCATAACTTCATGTTCTCAATTTCATTTTTTTGCACAGCCCGACAGCGTTGGTCCTGTTTTGAGCAGAAAACTGCATTACCTAAATGATATGTTAACAACTTTTTATTTCGTTTACTTGTGCCAAGTTGTAGCCTAATAATATTTACAGTGGAAATGGACAAGAAAAAGTGTCATTATTGCTTTTAATCCAGGGCATGTCTCAAGCTTAGTTCGAGTGAGTTTCAAAATTAGTTGTGTGTGCATTTACTTTATCTTTGTCAAGATGCCCAATACACCCAATAAACCCACTCTCTTAATCTGATTGCGTTTAACAGAGCAGCGCAGAAACTGGCAGCCAGCGACCTCTGTGTCCCATGGCCCCAAGGCCATGGTACGCATGGTGCATGCCAATGTCTCCCCTATGTCGGCAGGCAAAGAGGACTGTTCGAGTCGCTTTCCAGGTAAAATTTTATATACGTTCACGGATATAGCCTGGAGGATGAAGGGACGTAGACGGCCTCCTTTGAACTCTGCTGTCACTTAATGAGGACAAATGGATTTCCTTCCTTCTTTAAATGCATTGCTTTGTCTGCTTCTCTTGTAGGGCTCTCCCACTGATCAGTAGTCTATTTGTAACTTCAACATATGGTTTAGGCCTATTAACATTGAAAACTGCAAGTGGAGTAGCCTACATTTAGCATTTAGGTAGTGACCAGATTAACAAAAAAAACTGTGTCTTCCTGTCAAATTAAATAAGGACGTTTCAAGATAGCCTAGACGCAGTGCGTGGAAAGTCTATAACATTAGGCTACATTCCTACTTTGGAGATTGAAGACCACAAAAACTTAAAAAGACATAGACATGGCATAAGCCATCACAGACAACCGACAAACTGCATTTTATGGCATCGGTTTTCTTGGCAGAAGATAGGTAGTAGGTTATTGTGTGAAAGTAGGCTATTTGTAATTAGATAATGCCATGTGAGGATGTTACGGAAACGTAGCCTACTGTAAATTAAGTTAATGTTAAAACCGTTTAAAGCTCCTAAAATTTCATATAAAGTCATATGTAGGCTAATAAAATTCAGTGTTCTGTTTCATGGCTTGTACGTACGGTGAACTTCGGATCACACTAGGTAGACACGGCAAAAATAAACAAGAGTCGGACACTAGTCTGACGTTGAAAACTAACATGTGGATACCTTAGCCTATTGCTTGATTGTCATTGATGAGAGCCTCTCTTAATGTAGCCTATTGGCGATGGGCTTTTTTTATTGCGATGAAGGCTGTGTGTTTACATCGTTTATTAAGACAAATGACATAGCACACAAACTCTGTCGCTTAAAATAATTTGATAATATCACATTACTCCCCCGAAAAGCAGACCTTTAGCAACCATTCAAATAAATCTAACCTCTGCACATAGCCTATAACATTTTTTAGCGTTTAAGTTAAAGTCGTATAATTTAATATAAGCCTAACTTTAAAAGGTGCAACGACGACCATATGAACTGTTTTTCACGTTCGCTACTAAACTGTCATATAGTGACGCTAATTTCTGTTTTTAATTACGTAAGGCCTTGCAATTTTCATCACTGTTGGGGAAGCGTGTCATGAATCAGCTCATGAATAGCCTGATTAGATCATCTTATCTTCCGGGACACCGTTAGAGCACCTGTGAGCGCACAGCCACACACTCATCAACTCGAGCTCTGTATGGAGAATCTGATGATAATGGTAGGCTATGTTACCCAACAACACACTCAAAAAATACATTTTTAGAGCTTAACATCAAACCAATGCAAAAAAAGAACCCTCAACTCATTCGCAGCTGAGGTAACCCGGTGAACATCATTGTTAATAAAAGTAATGATGGGGATATGAAGCATTTTTTTCTTTCATTGATCATCGGAAACTAGGAATGTGAAACTTTACCCTGATATATAATTAGCCCTGTTTAGGCTACCATGGCTTTAATGGTCATAAATTAGCCTACCATTAACTATTATTAATTGCCTAATTATAGTTTATAAAGATGCTGTCATATCTAAACGGGCATTGATAACCCAATGAAAATGATTGACTATTTGTCCAACAACATCTGAATTCCCGTTTTATCTGTAGTTGCTCCAAAGGTTACTTTTTTGAATGTGTCTTTATAAGCCTATCAATGTGGGATTAAGTGGTCCATTTCATTTCAATAGACCGAAGCCGTGATAGAAGCTTGGTCCTTTCGCCTACAATAGGCTATAATGTGTTGTTAGATTAAAGCCCGGGACACTTTGTTGAGTTTAGACTAGGCTATTAGCTGTTTGTAGATTGTTTAGGTTATTTGTTAAATTTAGATAAAGGACAAATTGAGACAAATAGTGTCGATAGAATTTGCATATTGGTAGCCTACGCACAATGGTGGCATGTATCCTATAAGCACTCGACATTCTTTTTTTTCTCTTTCTTTTTCAAGAGAAGAAAATTAACTAAACGTTTTTCTTTTCCTACACATTTGGTACACATTTGGTAGTCTTAAAAGAAGAACTATCTGCCAACCACTTGTTGATTGTTATTTTTGAAGCCAATTTGTTTTATTTGAATAATGATAGCCTATATGGGGAGGGAGTGTTGTCAGCAATCGGATTATTAACGCATTCGTTACAGTTAAACATTAATTTGCAGGGCTGACCAGTATATTATTTTATTTAAATCACTGGGCCACTATGTTGCTTCCTCAGTAATAACATGCGCATCTCCTCGAGGCATCCTGCCATTGCAGCTACCAGAGTCCCTCGGTTAAGCATTATCAAAACCCCCGAGGGTTAGCGCGGGGGAAGGTGGGGTTTGCTCGGGTCATGTGTAGTGTCACTGGACAAAAACAAACCCACCTGCTGCAACAGTGAGCACCGCACGGAAAGGCCTCCAGATCAAAAGAGCCCCGAGGACTCTGGGTGGACAGGCAATTGCTTTGTGCCTTGTTACACGCTTCACCTTCCGCATCAGCCTGAATTACACAAGTCATTTGTGTGTTTATTTTTCATGCTAAAAGATTTTTTTCTTGATACTTTGAATGTACAAAGTTGAACTTCAATGCGGGCTTTCCCGCTTGAAGACGCCTCCAACTCTGCGTATAATGACGAGGCGATTCCCAGTGTGGATTTATGTTTGATGATAGCCTATTCTACATGCCAGTGCTGATGTGTAAAACTGTCAACGTGTTGAAAAGTTGACATCATGACAGTAGGCTTACCACTCTGCCTCTAAGTTATTGGGGTGGATGACCAGTGCTGCTCATTAAGGACAAAATTAGATCAAACAAAACTGTTTTGGAACCCAGGAACCACGACAATGTGAGTTAAATGTGTGTTTTAACCAGACAGAGAGTACACGGACCTTGCGCGCAAAACTCTCTCTCTCACACACACACACACACAAACACACATCGTTCAAGCGGGCTGCAAAAAGCGGTTGCCTGCGCGATACTTACACAGCACAGGACATGGAACAAAGTCTCCTCTATTCCCTAGGGTAATTTAGCGCCCCCACCTGTTACCTGCCGAAGGTGACATCAAGCCTATTTATCATCAAAAGCATGGAAATTGCCTCGTTTGTTTTTATCAATGTGTGAAACGAATGCATGCTTACTTAAGAAATGCCACAGTATGGGTTATGTCTTCTTATCGAGGCCTATCAATTTAGGCCTCATTAACTCGTGCATCAGATCAACATTTAATGTGCGTTCTATAGGCTACTAAATCATACATTTAGAAATGGCTTGCGTTTTTGCATTGCTATTTTGATATGTATTATATTATTATTATTTAATAATATTTAGCTACTTTAAATTTGTCACGTCGACTTGTTTTCAAACCAGCGTAAACGCGCATGCTATGTTTGTACATTTTCTTTTAGGTATGCGGGTATTTTCCGGGCCGCTCACACTAATGATGCAAGCCTATGCTGTATTCAAGGTGTCCGTGGGGTTTGGAAGAGACAAGTAAACAAATTCCAGTGTTCGGCTTCCCTTTTCGTGTATGGAGTTGCCATTAACTGAGCCTTTGGAGCGCATAAAAATGGGTGCTTGGCGGAGACGTGGGCTCTCGCCATGTTTTAGACTTTGGAACTGCCTGCTTGAATTGTTATTTTTTCACCAATCAGTCGCAATTTGAGCAAGTGGATGGGACAGGGCACCGGTAGCCCCGCTGACTCGGGTCAATGAGACAAAGTGGGCTCGGAGAAGAGCAAATTACATGCGTTCGCAAACAGAGTGGAAGATGACATGCTATCTTTTAATGAGAATAAAGAAATGTAAAGTAACATCAACAGGGTGTGCGTGAATGAACAAATCCAGAATGAAAGAACGATGGTGAGAAGGAGGTGGAGGGAGAGAGAGAAGTAGAGGGAGGGAGGGAGAGAAGAAGGGAGGGGGGCTGGTAGCTAGCGGAGGCGCTGGGTATACATGTGACAAGGGGAAATATGAGGGACTTTGACAGGTCTTAAACGGTCTGGCGCCAAGGCCTCAGTCTACTGGCTAAATATAGCAGGAGAGATGAGGCAGAGAGATGGGACGAGATGATGAAAAGATGAAAAGAAGGAGCAACGATGTTAAAGCAGAAAAAAGAACAATAGCCATTTAATGACCAGTGCGCCTTACAGCGTCTTCTTATTCCGTATCGTATGTGCAAAGTATTGACAAGTCTCCAAACTATCTTCCTAGCACAACATATTAATTTCCTAGTCGTCCAAAAAATGTGATACAATTAGAGAAATTCTTCTCAGCAGAAATTTCAAGGACGCAGGGTACAGTATATTGCTTGACATGGGTCTATGTATAGTTTCATCTTAGTAGTCTACGGTGCAAAAACTTTACACATACAAGATCACTAAGCAACACCAAAAACATGCAGCAAACGCATTATAATATGCCTTCTTATCGAGTCTCCCTGCACCAACCACTTGTTAAACACACTTGCATTAGATGTGTTGCGTATCTTCTTTGTAAAGACTGCTTGCTTAACAGTAGCAGTGACTTTCCAGCAATGACTTTGAAGTCATCTGTGATAATGCCACAACACTTGATTACATTCTTGTCGGTTTCTGTGTGTACAACGAGGAAGCAAAGAAAAAATAAATGTAGCGTAATTGCAGGAACTGTGTTGATGTGATTAGTTCCTTAAGTATAAACACCGAAAACCATTACCATTCTCATCTGTTGTTCATCTATTTCCATTCAAAACGGCCATGTCAAACTTAAAGCTCCAGCATCAGCCTAACATTTCACATGTATTTCTCAGTTCGTTTTGAACAGGTTGATGTGAATTATTAACGACTCTTTAAAAGCTCGTGTAAAGGCCTGTAGTTGTAGTTCATGGAAATTGGGACAAACTGTTTAAAAACACCGTTGCACACATGTCAGGGGTAGCTTAGGCCTATCTTAAAATTGTATTATTATATTACGTTTTAATATTTTTTTTTATTAGATTATGTACTACAGTTCATTACCACTTTGACTTCCACAGACTTTGTAAGAGACACAGGCTATTTCTGAACGAGGGGAATGAGTGAAGGCTACAGTATTAAACTATATGTTACTTCTTTTGGGGGGAGGTTAACAAGCCTGTGTTTAATAAGATAGTTTACAAAGCACGGTACAACAAAACAGCTCATAGATAAACCATATCAGTTGTACCTATGACCTGCAAACGGATAGTTTATATAATTTGCTCATTCCATTATATAAATATTTTTAAACATGTTCATAAACCCATATCACATTTGAATCAATTGTTTTTGCATTAAGATAAGAGAATCCCTGTAAGATAGGTCTATTTTCGGAAATGTATGAAAAATTTACAAAGCAATTGGAACCTCTGGTTTATACCGTCGCCTCGCATAGTTTTGCTTCAATGTTTCAATGTTTTTAGCAACAAGTGTAATCTTCTCTTAGTCTAAGTTTTTCATCTTGATAAATGGAGTAAAGGGGGGGACATTAATAATACTGTGTTCATGTTTCGGGTAATAGTAAAAAGCCTACATTTCTGAGTGTTAGTATTTAAATATTTTATTTATATTATATATATATATATTTGTAACCACGTTTGCCGTGCAATAGCCCACCTCTGTCTTTCAACAGAATGGATTTTATTTTCCCTTTACAAACGTCCATCGGCCATCATTGAGAATTGTCATTGCTTTGCAGTTAGAATCAATGTAAAGTTTATTAGTTTTGTAAACGTTTGGTCGAATTTGTATAAGCGCATCTCTAATCCATCATCAAGACACCAAATCATGGTGTAGAACTGCGGGTGCGCTAAGGGTTAATCAAAATGGGTTGTTTTTACAGTGCGTTGTTTTGTTATGTTGAGCTGAACAACTTTCTTTCCTCTTGGTTTTAACTTCCATATGATGATTATCTAATATACCCAATAGACACTATTAAATTGAACGGGATAAACTAATTACGTCTATTAATCAAATGTACCGTTTTAAAAAACTAGGAGTAGATTCCGCGCAAGGGAATTTGTAGCCTAAGTCTCAACTATAAGCCGAAGGTTTTGCGTGAAAGGGTTAGGGATTGGAGTGCACTGTTGGAGCATTGCAGGGTAAATATGAAGTGACAAGAGACGGTTCTTATTGTGGTACGGCAGCCGACTGGCGCCAAGCGGCTCTTTAACAAACTGGATCCAAGTTAATCAAGGGTCCACCGAAGGGTTTCTTAAAGGCACACACTACAGTCTCAAATCGCTCTAAGAACCACACCGGGTTAGGATGGTGAGGACTTGACAATGCGGTTTGACACATGCACGCAATTCTCCTCACCCCCTAGTAAGGTGCAGCTAAGCATATTATGCCAATCCTTTAGCCTTACTTGTCCGGGGGTTTAATATTATGTTTTTTAATAATCAATTTCACCAGTTCTCCGGAGAGAGTCGCATCGCATGATAAAATAGGCGTTCCTGGATAAATAATGCAGCATAACGATCCATACATAGTGTGGTTTAGTATCCGGAACTGAAAATAATCTACTTGAACGTACACTTTGGTCCCTGTAAAGCGATTGTAAGCACATAGAAACTTGTTATGCATGTGCTGTACAACATTAAACAATCAAATGGACTGTAAGTTTTAAGAGAATACGGACTCACACTCACCCTGTCTCCGTTTGATTTTAGGCTTAAGAATCTTTCTTCCTCTTGCTTGAATGCGGCATCTGGGTCTGCGCTCTTTCGAATGGCCCGGGGCTGCCTTTCAAGTGGCAATGTCCGGTTTATTTGCTGCTGTCCTTCCCATGAAGTCACTTGCATGGCTTCAGCGAGTCGCGGAAATGGTCATTGTTGGGATAAATGTTCAATATTGTCCTATAGCGATCTTACGCCCTTCACGCTCCCCTTCCGCAAAATCAGCCATTCATAAGTTAATAAATCTCCAACCGTGCGATCTTAGCCAACCAGGCAGCCTATTGGCGAATGCAAATTATTATTGGCTGTTGCGAGGTGTGATTGTAATGATTGAGATAGATCACTAAAGCTTTCCCTGCTTGCTTTGATGATTTATTTTTGTAATGCCTTTCTAGGCTCTGTATGTTCATTTTGTTCAGACCGATCTATGTAGGCCAATTTTCAAATATATTTCTATAATACCAACGGCAAAATTATTAGAATTAATCGCAATTTGACAGTGTTTCAGCACGTAGCTTTGGTGCCCCTGGACAAGGTGAGGCGGACCTCATCGTAATTATAAAGCGCAAGCCGACCGAAGTGCCGTCTCCACCGGCTAAGAATTGAGGGCTGACCCGGTGCTTGGCTTGGAGATGGGGGTGGGATTTCCCGATCTTTTCTGTCATTGGTTAATATTTTATTCTGTTGACATGTTTTCTTACTGCTAATGCTTCCGACACCTTCTTGTCCACCCCCTCTTCTCGAGTCTGGCCGGAGCTGTCAAAACCACGCCTATAGAGGCCCACAATTGGTCCAGAAAGCGTAAAATCAGCAATCAAGGGGGCTTGGTTCATTAGTGCTGGGATCGGAGCAGGAAGGACATGTGAGATACTCACAGTTCTACAGTGGACAGAGTAAGACCTAACCATTTCAACTCCGCGTCTGGCTAGAATGATCGCGCTTGGATGGACATCCGCATCGAAAGAGTAATCTTATTTTTCTGAAAGCGACTGTTGGAGAACAGGGGAGCCAGAACCTGCGTCCCAAGCGTCGTTGCGCTCACTTGGACTGATATTATTACAGGACTTCGTGGAATCATTTGCTCCGGGAGTTAAAGTGGTAGTTCTCCACAAAGCTTGCCTGTTTACTCTCTGCAATTCGTCTATCGACCGTGTTGAGATCATTCTTTGCAGTGGTTTATTTTTTTAAAAGGTTATTTTTTATTTACTTGCTCAAAAGTAGATATATCTGGATACGCGCTGGTTTTGTGGAACCTAAACACCCAAGCTCAATCAAAATTCTACTTTGATTTTTTGGATGCACCGATGAGAGATCCAGTTTTCACAGGGACTGCCATGGCTTATCACCCCTTCCACGCTCATCGGCCAACCGACTTCCCCATGTCAGCTTTCCTAGCGGCCGCTCAGCCCTCATTCTTCCCTGCGTTGGCGCTGCCTCCCGGGGCTCTCACCAAGCCCATTCCGGATCATACCCTCGCCGGAGCCGCGGAGGCAGGTCTTCATCCGGCTCTGAGTCACCACCACCAGGCAGCTCATCTGCGTAGCCTGAAGAGCCTTGAGCCAGAGGAAGAAGTCGAGGACGACCCAAAAGTGACATTGGAGGCCAAGGATCTGTGGGACCAGTTCCATAAACTAGGAACCGAAATGGTTATTACGAAATCTGGCAGGTGAGGAAACGTCTGAATTGCTGACATTGCGCCTCAGTTGTTTTGCAGTTTGTCCAGATTCAGTGTCTAGGTTTATTTTCTGCTAACCAACATTTAAATATTATGTAAAGTGACATTAAAATGCTTTTAGCCAATATTATTTTCATAGAGTTCAACCGATAGGGCTAATATTTTTTATTACGTTTGCCATTTGCCACTTCATGTTTCAGGCAAAATTAATATTTATGCGTAAAGAAAAATAAACAATTGCATATATAATAGAGCTTGTATATCATACAATTATAAATTAGTTTATTACTTTTCATTCATTTTGTTAGGTGAACCATACTTTATGTAGCCAATGGTTGTTTGTCTGGTTGTATGTTCAAAATAATTATTGGTATAACAAAGAATAGGTCTTGTAACAATAGGTCTTGTAATAACAAAATAACTTTTTACAAATGCTATTGCGCCTTTTGTGTTCAAGGATAAATAGCTCTAGTAATTTACCCCTTGAAAATAAAGCAAAACCAAAGTTCAGGTGAAACTAGTCTATATTCTGCAATGGCAGTTGAGCTTCTGGATTTTGTAAACAAGCTGTGACTGACAAAGAATTGTGATTTAGGGCATTGTGGTCTATCACAATTTTACCTCACAATTGTCCAGTTTTGGAAGATGTACTTGTCAGACTACAGCTTTAACCTAAATTTGTAATTTGCAAATGATTTTCCAACTGTGCGTTGTCAGTGTGAGATACAACATTCTATGGAAATGGAGGCCATTACTGTATAAAATGCATTTTTGATAGTTGTGTGTGTGCACTTAGGAGGAGACTTACATACCGCATTTGGGAAGAGCCTATAGTTTTGTTTATACATTCATTAATTTGTTCATACACTATGTCTGTGTTTTACAGGAGGATGTTCCCACCCTTTAAAGTGAGAATAAATGGTCTTGATAAAAAGGCCAAATATATATTGCTAATGGATATAGTTGCTGCCGACGACTGTCGCTATAAATTTCATAATTCTCGCTGGATGGTCGCGGGAAAGGCCGACCCGGAGATGCCCAAGCGAATGTACATCCACCCGGACAGCCCTGCCACCGGAGAGCAGTGGATGGCCAAGCCTGTTGCTTTTCATAAACTCAAGCTGACCAACAATATATCAGACAAGCATGGATTTGTAAGTAATCGCTCAGTCAGTGTAAGTCTTTTCATGCATGTCTCCCTTAATATTTTGTGGGAAATTGAAGTCGCTGGATTTTAAATATTCATAGATCATAGAACTAGTGTTTTACTTACAATATGTTGGTATAGCCTACTTTTACGATGGGAAAATGTCGAGTTAATGTAAACTAACTAATGTTTGAATTGTTGTGTATTTGACTTTGCTTTTAATTCAAGCAAATAAAAAAAAGTAGATTATGTAAATTAACAGTCACGAAGCTACACGTTCTTTTAACGCTTCTTTTAACGTTAATAATGTATTGTTGAAAAATAGCTTTATTTTATGCAGGAGCCTACTGTCAGTTCCTCTCTGTTTTCTTTAATGTTTAACGTAATGTGCTTATATACGTGTTGGGCATTTTTTGTCAGAAGGTTTGTAGAACTAAACCTGGTAACAGACAGAAATCAGGTCAGACAGAGCGGACTCGGTACATGGCTGCGATAAAGAGAGCCTCCTGTTGGCTAGTCTAGTTTGATATCTTCATTTAAGCATAGGAAGCCTTGGCAGTGAAAAGAAGCCTCTGTTAGTAGGCTACACCAGGCCTAACTATTTTCACCGCCAGCTCCCTCAAACCCACTTCGGCTTTATGAAGCATAAACACACAGGCGATATTGAATAATACCCGCGACTGAGACCATACTGCATCTAGTCGACAGGAGAATAAACTGACTGTAAACAAATGGCAAATTTGCATGTCATGCAGACACAACTAATTGCATTCTGATAGGGTCAAGTGGGTTTTTCATATAAAACACTGTCGGGGTACCATGTGTAAAAAATCGGTGCTCTGTCTAACGTGGTAGGCTATTTTATTCCGATCGCATATTATTATATTATTATTATTATTATTATTTTGCCTAGCATTCGCATAATCGGTTCGTCTCAATTAAGTAGGATACATCAACTAGGCTTACTATCTGACATCCAGGATTTTGTTGCCCAGTCATGTGACCTTTGCTTTAAGGTCTAGATTCTGCTTGAACTGTGGTCCACTAGGCCTATTTGCCCACTATAAATAAAGAAATAAAGCGATGAGTGCGTTTAGGCATATTGAGGCTGATATTATTTAGGAAAGCTTGTAACCTCTATGTGTTCTTTTGTCCTAGGGATATTGTTACATTGGTATGATGGTATTTTGTTGTAACAACTCGCATTCTTTCTCCCCCACAGACTATTTTGAATTCAATGCATAAATACCAGCCAAGGTTTCATATTGTGAGAGCCAACGACATTCTGAAGCTGCCCTACAGTACTTTCAGGACATATGTATTCCCTGAAACAGAATTTATTGCTGTCACAGCCTATCAAAATGACAAGGTATGATGTTTTAATATATTTTTTTGTGGATTTTTATGTGGGTGAAAGGGTTAGGCCTAATCCATGCTCACAATTTAAGTTGACAAGATTATCACCTGATGTAGGTATAGCCTACTGTTTTATTTGTCACAACTGCGTGGGTAGTTGGTGACCCTTTGGTTGTATATTCCAGGAAGGGGTTAAGACTACTATGTGCTCATGCCCTATGTTAGTTAAGGTGATACGCACATTGCTACTGATCTATATGACCTATGTTTACACCACAAGACTACGATAGGTGTCTAAATGCATAAATGTAAATGTAGGTGTATATACTAGCCTATATACTATAGTGTGTGTGTGTGTGTGTGTGTGTGTGTGTGTGTGTGTATCTTAACTCGCTTTGTCATTTGTGCCTGATAATGAACTCATTTAGGGAATATTACTTTAGGGCCTATACCTCGCACTTTACTCAGTTACAGAGTTGTGTTCGTAATACCAAGATTTGGTGATTACATTTATTTTCCTTTCACTCTAATTCCCTTCCTTATATGTCCGAGCGCCCCTCGCTGCCGATTTTAATTGGCATCCGTGTCCGAGGGGCCTGGTGGGCTTGTTGGTATCGTAAAGTTTATGGCAAAGAGTCACAATCGATTAGCAGGCACTTAGGCTCGCTAGTGTGTGTCCGGGAGCTACACCCTCCGTATAGCAGAGCGATCAAAGCCATGCACGAGGCAAAGGGATCCACAGCCCTCTGATTGGTTCATTCATGAATTCCTCAAGAGGTCCATAGAAGGCAAAGAGGAAAACGGACCTCTTCTATGCACACCCGAAATGTACCCGGCTTGATGGAAAACTATCTAACCAGACTAAATCTTGCCCGAACAACTTGGAGTATTTCCACTTTTCTCGTTTACCCACTCCAAGTGCAATGTGTTAGCCTACAAATGACAAAATTATATCTGAGTAGTTGCATGAGCGGGAACCTTCCTTCTACAGTTCCTCTATAAAATAATGGAAAATTAACTGTAAAGTAGCCTAGGACGTAGGCTATCCCCCGTCTCATGGGGGTCGTGGTAGTAGCTTTCGATCATTGCATCAATAATGCAAGTCTTCCGTGCCATAGTTGTAATGAAGAGACAGTGTGTTTAACTGAAAGTAAATGGTTAGAAAAGCACGTCACTTACGCCCACTGATAAAAACTAATACTTGAAAACTGTCCCTTTTCATTGTAGTGTGTGTATGGCACTATTGTAATAGCGCCATCGATTGGGATATAATGGGGGAAATTAATCATTAGTATCACTCTAATTTTCTGTTTAATTTGTCTTTTGTCTCAGATAACACAACTGAAGATTGATAATAATCCCTTTGCCAAAGGATTTAGAGACACAGGCAATGGAAGAAGAGAAAAGAGGTAATTTGATAGTCATGACATTTTTTTTAAATGACATGTCTTACCGTTTTTAAGATAACCGAGTATAGGCCTAGATATAGGCTATGCAAGATGGTTCAATTATTTTATCATTGTCTTCCAACATATTATTAATAACACATTATTAATTATCTATTCTGCATTTTTAGGAAACAGTTGACCCTCCCATCACTACGTATATACGAAGATCAATGCAAAGTAGACCGAGATGGCGGCGATTCCGATGCGTCATCCAGTGAGCCTGTGGGGAGAGATGGTGGTCATTCCCCAATCAGACCAGCGTCTAGTCCCCTAAGGTTCAGCCGAAGCAGTCGGGGTAAATAGCATTCTGCATTAATGCGTAATTACGAATAATCCTTAATAGAGCATCGGCCTTCCTCTGTGACAGGCCCTTTTCATAGGAACTCTGTGCAGGCCGAGGGGTTAGCCAATAGTCCTTTAGAGCCTATAATAAATTGATTTATTTAAACGCTGTAGTGCAACTTGAAAAGTAACCTGGATGTATTCAGCATTTTACACACACAGACACAGACACATACACACACACACACACACACACACACACACACACACACATACAATCACACAGGCTTATCCATGCAGCCATTTTGGTAATTTAACATGGGCCTACCTATGAAAAGGCCCGTTCTTTAAAATAACCTATGCATCGAGTTATGATTAAATCCCAGGTATTTGTCCAGGTTTCCAAAACGATGACGAAGTGAAGTAGGCTACAGACTAAAAAATAATTTACATTTGAATTCAATTATCAGTTTAGACTAGCCTGATGGAAAATGCAATTCGTGCACTTCGATTTTTAGGTGGTAATAATAAACACACATTTACTGTTGAAAAGTAATGCTTTTCTGAACAGTTCTGGAGGAAGTGTGTTGACAAGACATGATACCACTAAATCAGTGTTTAAATAATTAGTAGGCTTTGTAGTATGATGTATTTTTTCTTGTCCAAACCAGAATTTTATGAGTATAGAAACATGCACCATTACACACCGTTATGCTACATGTTTATGGTTGAAATTATGTTCAACCAGTGGATTACTATTTTTCGTTGGGTAATTTCGCCAATACTCCATTTCCCAACAAAAAAGTACTTACTTGGGCTACGGTCATTTAAAATGGCACCGTTTTTGTTTCTGTTTGTTGACAGATGAGAAAACGTGCACTGACAGTGAGCAGGAACTTGACCATCCTGACGAGCCTGGTGCAGCATCAACCAGCCCTGGACCTGAGCCTCGATCGCCATTTAGTCCGAGATGTGATGACCGGGTCAAAGACAGGCCCAGCGGAGAGAAGAAAGACGACTATCAAGACTCGAAAAAATCAAGCGATTCGATCTTCAGCATCCGAAACTTAGAGAAAGACAAGACGGAGAGTAGACACAGGAAGGACACAGACCCCTCTAAAAAGGACTCGGATAATGCCGTCCTGACCGGGAGCAAAGAGGGGTTTTCCCCATTGATGGTTCAGACGGAGAGCCCCTCTCACTTTGGCGCCGGTCATTTACAAAGCCTGGCCCTCTCGGGCCTTCATAGTCAACAGTTTTTTAACCCACTGAACACCGGACAACCTCTTCTTTTCCACCCCGGACAGTTTGCAATGGCCCCTGGCGCTTTTTCAGCCATGGGCATGGGGCATCTATTGGCTTCAGTTTCCGGAACAAGTGGCTTGGAAAACGGAAGTCTGTCAGGCCAAAGCTCTGGGAATACACCGAGTACCTTTTCACCATTTCACCTGTCGCAACATATGCTCGCCTCTCAGGTAGGCACATCAACGTTTAATTTATACTTTCAGCAGTAAATAGTATATAGTTATACCGTTTGCCATGTTAGAAAAAGTTATTGTCTTTATCTTGAAATATATTTGTGTTGGTTTGTGTAACCTTTCATGTAAGGCAGGAACCGGTACTTCATCAGTTGCCTCATATTATAGTCTGTCATTACTAAAGCCAATGCTGCAGGGTTTGTAACTTTCTTAGCATTTTTTGCACATGGCCTCACTTTGATAGAACGCTCATATTTAATCTAATTGATGGTAAATATTTGTCTTTTAAGTTTGTTTCATTCATTATGGGATTATTTACAAGCAATCTGATTTAAACCTTCCATAGACAAACAAATATTGCTATTAATAAAACTATAAACACACATTTTACATTGAGAGAGGGAGGCTAAGAAATTGTAGTTTTGCTTTCCAGAAAAGATTTAAAAGCATATTTATGAAACTTAAAGAGGCAACTGTCAAAGCTAATTTATTTTAAAGCTCAAGAAAGAACATTTGCATCGTAACCAACCCTGCTGTGCAAACACTGTGGATACTCGTTTTTTTTTTTTCTGTCTCTTTTGCATTGAAGCAAGTGCAGCATAACAGCATTGCGTGCCACTGCGCGTTCTGTTTGCTAAATGTATTCTCTGCTTTTTGTCATTGCAGGGCATTCCGATGCCAACATTTGGAGGCCTTTTCCCGTATCCTTATACCTACATGGCTGCTGCTGCGGCTGCGGCCTCAGCCATGCCAGCGAGCAGCACGGCCTCCTCTCTCTCTAGGAATCCCTTCCTCACCAGCGCCTCTCGGCCTCGCCTGCGATTCAGCCCCTATCAGCTCCCCGTGTCCATTCCTCAGAGCACAAACCTGCTCACCACTGGATTGCCAAGTGGCCTGAACCCTTCTTCTGAATCTTCAAAATCTGGCAGTAGGGAGCCGAGTCCGGTACCTGAGCACAACCACAAAGCTAGATCTAGCCAGAGGAACGGATCGCCCAAATCATCCATGAAGGAATCTATCAATGAACTTCAGAATATACAGAGACTTGTCAGCGGCCTGGAGAGCCAGAGGGAGACATCCCCATCTCGGGATTCTCCCAAGTGACCGAGCGAGATGTCTGCAATATAGGCCTACCACTGCATTATTTGACACTATCGGGGACACGAGAAACTGTTATTCCTAGGCAAACATGGCGACGGATTGACAAAATATTCTGTGCCCATAAATATCACACTACACTCATTCTGTACAACCAAAAGAATACATCAGTCCAGAATAGGAGAAAACTTGATGTTATAGTGGAGAAAACTTGACCAGGTTTAGGGAATGCTGCGAAGACAATCTACAACTAATAATATATTTCACGTAGAGCATGTTGATAAGACCTTGACATCATTCAAAGGAGGTCGAACAATTTATGAGGAGATGGACAGAGTACAAGTCACAAGTACTTGTGGAGAGAGATATGCTTTCGTTTGTGTAAGAGCATGTCGGCGATGTCTACTGGACCTCAAATTATTGCTTTTGGCAGAGGAGTAGCGGCTCAGCATTAAGGAGGACCATGGACTCAAAACAAAACAAGCTATGTCCAAATAATGAAATCTGTTTCAAAAGGGATGAGAATGGTACTCTGCAAGTCAAGAAAATTTGTGTGACCTGTTTTTAATAGACTAGCTGACGGACAATATCTTAACTATTTATGTAATTAAAAATAATTCTGTACATAAGCTATAAGGATCCACGAATATGCAAATTGGTATTAATTTATTCAAAGCTGTACATTGGCGTGTATATAATATTTAGAATTTAACTCGTTACATTTTTTTTTTCATTTTACATTGATCGTATATTGTAAATGAAAGCTATTTAGCGCTTGTTGGTTTGAAACAGAAACAATGTTTCTATCTGTGACTCGTTGCTGTTTAATCTGCCTGTGACACGTGAAGAAAAACGTGTGCCATCATTGCATAGTAGCAATTGCTGAAATAATAATAAAAAAAAATAAACCGAAACACACTTATCACTGGGGAATGAGTTCCCCATCTTTGATACCGGATTGTTGTAAAGGTAGAAAACCTCAGGTTCATTCACTCCAACACAGAAGAGACATTACATTCCTCTTCAAGAACTGGGTATATACACAAGTATCCCCCTTCGCTGATTGTCCGGGAATTTTTTTATTCTCTCACAATTTCAATAAAAAAACAATGTGTTGAAATTAGCCTATTGGTTCTTTTTTTTATTGTATTTGTTGTTACCAAACAGTGAGTGAACCTAAATTGCCACATTATATAGGCCTATTTCTGATTAGACTATTAGCCAGATTTAGCCATTTATTGCGCGCACAGTAGGCCTAATTATGCAGACCAGAAATCCACGGCCTAAATTGTAGCTGCAAATGACAATTCTTCATATGGGCTAGTGTCCTTGTTGGAAATAAAAAAAACAATGTGATCTCAACCATAAGTTCTCAAAAACTGAGATCTAAACGAATACCGGCCTGAACAGGAAAATTTTCACGGATATTCCCATTCAGATTCATGTGCATAGTCAGACACTCTCAGCTGCTGTGAATTTGCCTGAGGTATGTTTAATCTCTTTAGGGCTGTAGCGCCCTCTGTTGGCAAATGTATCCTGATGTAGGCCTATCTTAGACTGTTCTTATTCAATGTCCACTTTATGAATGTGTTGAAATGTGGCATTACAGTGTCAAATTACAAAGTAGCCTTGCCTCCGGGTTGTTAAATTAATTTGGGCTTTCTTTAAGTTATTATTGTTATTACTATTGTTTATTTAGCCTGCTCTGAGAAGACAAATTGCTCGATTCTGCTATAGGCTAAGAAGTAGGCTATATTGAACGGTGCCGTTTGTGGATATTAACTATTATTTTTAATCTGATAATAATTTAATCTGTTTCAATTGGTTATGCACTGAGGTAGCCTACACAACTTAAGACAGTATATAGTAGCCTAATGTTATTACAGGAATCAGATTTATTTTTGTCATTTTCCTGTCTAAATTCTTCTGCCATTGTGCAGTTTTGAGCTGTACCCTATTTTTAGTAAGAGAATAGTAATGTAAGTGTATTTATAGGCATTTTGAATCGGAAACTGACCCCCTCCTCATAACACACGCAGCCTTTTCAATGACCCACTTCCTCTGCTTTTCCGTTGACCTTTGGTTGGCTACTTCAGATTTTCAGCCACGGGGATGTAGTTCGATCATCAGGTTACAGTCCAACAGTATTTCGTCCCACTGATACAATTCGGCATCTTTAGTTGTCAATATGAACAGTTTCGAGAGGAGTTAAGGAATGTAAATGTAGGCCAATACACTTGGTTCCTTTCTGTCGTTATTTTAATAGGGACTGCGTAACACAAGATTTTGTTTGCCGCTCGCAGTTGTTTTAGGCCAACCAATGTGGGGGTGCTTCCATCAACAGCCAGGTGGTGTTGACAATCCCATGTAAACAATGATAACGTTTGTATGCAAAACCGATTGCGCGTGTGTTGACTGTGTGTGTGTGTGACATTGAACGAAATAAAATGAGCGACCCTCGTAAGAAACATCCCCGTATCATGGTGAAAGGGTTAAGCGTCTCGGCAGGGAAGTTGGGAAGGATGGGAGCTTGGACGCCTAACCACTTTGGCAGCAGACAGTCCTTTGTCCGGCAACCGGCGCCTGTCGCCTGCCTGCCGGCCACACAGCCTCCCCACACCCGCTCACAAAGGCTGAGGCACATCCCGAGAACTGCAGCTCCTAATTAGAGATTCCCTCTTGTTTCTTTTCTTTTCTTTTCATTCTCTCGCCATAATCACAAGCTTCCATTTTATTAAGGGGCCATTGTTACACTCTGTTATCTCCAATTAACAGAGCGAGCTGCTCGACCTTGCACCATTTGTCCAAAGGAATCAGTCATTGACAAATCAATAGGCTGCAATGACGCTTAATTATTAGTGATGGTAGTGGATAGAAAGGCCAAGTCTGTTTACGTTTTTCGACGATGATCAGAATGTGCAGTTATTTTTCTATTGTTGCTAAAACATTAACCAGTGTCAAACACAATGTTCCGCACGATTCCTCGCATGTATTTTCTGGCGTGTAGGCAGACGAACAGGGACAGTTCCATACGTCAGTCTTGAATAAACAGATTCTTATCGTATTTCCAAGCGCTAAGGACAACTGCAAGTTAAGGAACGAAGTCCGCATTATTGTAATAAGTCCTGCACAACCGGATATGATTGATGAATGGTATACATATATATATATATACTAAAATATATATATACTTTTTATAATTTCTTGACTTTCTCAAAAATATAGGCCTACTATGAGCATAACTCAAAAACTTGCAGATGTAGCATACACACATATCTCAGTAGTAGGCTTTAAGAGTTTAAGAATAGTCTATTCCATTTGAAACCCCGAGCTCATGTAGACCATAACAAAATCTACCGTTGTCTTACCCACCATGCACCAGTAGGGTCCACCCTACAGTAATGTGATGTGTTACAGTGTCCAAGTCTGCCTGTACCCCGCTTGGGGACCCAGTCTGTTTGCATGCTGGCTCAGTTCCTCTCTGAACATGTGTGGCTCGGCTGGTAGGAAAGAACAACTGCACTGCCCTCTTTGGGAACATAACAACAGTGCTCCAGAAAGGAGAACACTAAAAGCAGTTATATTGTTAGGCCTAAGAACAGGCAATTCAAAGGATATACATTTAATGGCTTCGAGAAGTATTTAGTCATGTATATTCTCAAAAAAAATAGTTTACACTTTAATATATGTGGCGTCATTACTTTCCTTAAGGACTAAGGTAGCTATGCTTGAGAGGAGCAAATGTATTTACATAGAAATACATACAGATGTGTGTGCGTATGTCTCCTGTCACTAATAGGGATACAAAGAGTGATAGTGAGACAAGACTAAGATGTGCAGGTGGAGTATCTGTGTTTGCCAAGTGACAGTAACAGCACAAGAGACCTGCAGTCTCCAATGGTGACCGTTCTCCTCTCACTGACAACCACACAAAAACATGTCCTCTCCAGTGAACGAGAGATGACCCTTTAGGTAATACTATGCAGGAGCATCCAAAATATCCAACGATTCTTTTCTCACAAACCGCACACATGGGAAGGTATAGTGCAGCCTATTTTTCTGAGCAGTGCTGGGCTACTGTTCACCTGCAGACGTTTGTTCCAGGAAAAGAATTTCCAGTATTTTCTCCCGTGAAGGTATTTTACAGTCTGCATATATCAGGCTGGATTATGGTGCTTTAATTGTCAGTGTCCTGAGTCCAGAATCTCTTGTTCTAATGCCTTCAGGAATGCCTGCATCAAGAGTGATCGCCACCTCCTGGATATGGGAACAGACGTAGTCAATGTGAGGACACGACACGCAGACTAATGCAGTCAGAGATTCAGTCAAATCACTTCCTCGTCTCGTTTCAGGATGATGATTCACTTTTGACATTTGCAGGGTTCAGTGGTAAGCTGTCACCATGCTTTAAACTTCATTAAACCACCTTGGGAATGTTGCCAGAACAGACCATAGAAGGAATCCAGCTTCTTTTTTGCTGTCACATAACTATGTGGTTCACCAGTATTCCATGTCATAATAATACTTAGGTCACACACCGACTAACCTTTTGGAGCAGAGAAATTGTTTTTGCAGTGCAGAAAATGACCACTAGATGTCACAGTGATTCTCTTTTCTTAAATATTTGGAATATTATAAATATTATTTTATATAAAAAAAAAAAATGATATGTTTGAAACCATAATCATATCAACACTCACAGTATGGAAATGCCCAAATCATGCATATCAAATAATTTAAATTTTGGGAAATTACATCTTCAAAAGCTTTAAGGTTAAAGGTCCATTCACTGACATATAACACACATTAAATCTCTAATTTAAAAATTATTGTAAAGTGATTCTAAAAACAAATATTTTATTGATCATGATGCACTTAGGAAATGCCCTCTGAATGGTTGTACACAAAAATAACTTGAATGGGCAGACATAAAGTCCATCTCAAAGCTTGTGGAGTATAATGAAAGGCTGTTGACATGAAAAAAAAAAAATTCTAAGCTCTTGTTATACTATTTTCTATTTTGTTGTGAGAATTGAGTGGTTGTGCCAGTTAGTCTGAGTTATAGAAATCTTTCTGACAGACCCGCAGTTAAGGCAAGTTGGAGCACATTCTCCACACCCTCCGACTGACAATTCGGCGATGGGCCGCGCAATTCATCACCACAGATCAAAGGTGATGTTTGGAGTGTGAATGCCACTCTTTAGACAGCCCAACAACCAACAAAGACAAGCGAAAAAAACACACCCTTAGGTTCCCCCAAGTTTTCAACACGAGCCGTTCACTGCACCGCATACGAAAATACTGTCAAATAAATCTAGCTAAATCAAACAAAGTCATGATAAAAATGAGGTTTTTGTGACAAGTCATTTGGGGAAGCTTCAGCAACACATCTTGAGAAGGCAAAATGAGTCAGTGTCACGTGATGTGGACTATTTCTTCTTCTTCTTCTTCTTCTTTTTCCTCTTTCAGGCGCTTGGAGTGAATGCCATTCAAAAGGCACATCATCACTGGAGCTTTACTCACAGAACCCAATATGAGGTCTCGTCTCACTGAGGTACTTCAAAGTAAAACGAGGCTCTTTTGTGTAACAACACAGAGAGAGGACAGGGGAGAAGATAGACTACCGTGTCTGACCTCTTGAGAAATTGTTTGACCCTTCCTTACCCTGTCAAACTCCACAGTCTGGTCTGGCACAGCTGATCCCTGGGCCGGCGAGATGAGCGCGGGAGATTACCAAAGACTAACATTGTCTGTCATGATGGACGAAGCATCGCACAGCCAGAGAGGGTGGGAGACTAAACTCACAGGTTCTTCTGAAAACAAGCATGCCCTTCACATGTCCTCACGCCTCGAGACCCGTCTGACACAAAGGAGTCTGAAACACACACATACATACACACACATACACACATACACACACACACACATGTACAAATAAACACACACACACACCCTCACAACCATACACACAAACATGTATATTCACATACAGACACAGACACACACATACACACACACAAAGGCAGCCTGCACACACAACACATGGAAAGATACAAAGTAGAGGAGTGTGTTGTTGCATGAGCTTCAGCATGGTTCAACATGATGCAGATTTTCACATGCAGATAACTGTTGAATAAAATAAAATTGTTATAGAAATGCACCATATATGTGAGTAGAAATTGAACAGAGAAACAAGGAAACATTTTGTTGATAATGGCTTGTCATTAGGAAAAGAAACAAGACATGTTGGTACAGTAACATTCAATGATAAGATTGATATCAGTTCATGTACAGCACGGACCTACTTTGGTGTCAAATACAATGATATTTTAGATTAATGTCAAGATGGTGCAGATTTTTTTTATATATATGAAAGTCTGATAATACATACAGAGAAAATACAGATAAACACACATCTATCTATCTATCTATCTATCTATCTATCTATCTATGCTTTTAAGTTGACAGAAGTAGGAACATAGAACAGATTCCGCACACTGACCATTTCGCATATAGTTTATTTATTTTCAACGTTTCGGTCTTAGACCTTCATCAGGTAAAGTTGACAGAAGTACTAATAAGCATTATTAAAAAAAAGAGTTTGACCTGACAAATTTTTGTAAACTACTCAAATAACAGATTAAAAAGAACTAGAGAATTTTGTTTGATGTGGCTTTGACCTTAGTCGTACCCTCACAAACAGCAAGTGATTTTACAATAGGTCTAATACCACATACTTAGCAATGGTTAACTAAAGGCCAATAGTATTAGCCAAGACAGTACTGCATATCCTGGACATACTGTATGCGGTCTTGGTTCATAATACTATGGGATTAGCTTAAATACAGTGTTTGATTGCAGTGAGGTAGCATGAGTTTAGAAAATTGAACTTTTGAGACGGGTAAGATCTGCCGGTAAGTTTCTTGGGTCCTGTAAATAGAACATTCATTTTGAATAAAACTCCAAAACCAAAACCAGTTAGAAAGTATGTAAATGTATTGACAATTCGTTAAATATCAGAATTGTTATTTAGGTCACAAGTTATATGTTATAAGTCATAAGTTATATATGAATAGTGCACAGAAAAAAAAATCTGTATCTTAATGATATACCAAAAGAACTATTGAAAGAAAACTCATCAGTGAACTATGGAGAATCATTACATTTTAAAGAAACTTTATTGTTTTTGTTGAGTTTAATTTCACGTTTAAGTTTTGAAAAACTAAATAAGTAAGTAATTACTGTCTCACACTAACAGACTAACAGTCTGCATGCTCCCCATAACCTACCATTTTTCTGATAAACGCTTTTACACCAAAGGATAGTGGTTTCTTTGTATGACTGTACCATGAAAAACAGCAGAAAAAAACTGATCAGGGCCTTCTCAAAGCCAACCTACCCATTTGAGCAGGAGCCAGAAGGTTTATGGTGCCTTTTAAACTAGACTGGCAAGACTTGCCTCCACTTAAAGGTTTAAGGTTTTTCTAAATGATAAGCAATTCAAACCTTTTTTTCCCCTCTTCCCAAAGCGGACATGAGAGGAAAATAATGTCAAAGGATTTTAAAAAGGGAGAGACAGAGAGAGAGAGAGAGAGAGAGAGAGAGAGAGAGAGAACTCTCCTGTGAGGTCTTGGCCTACCATGCTGAACGTGCAGACCACATTTATGAGCTTCTGATGTTGCCCGGCTCAACTGTGTCCTATGTCGTATGTCACATGGTAGGGGATCAGGGTGCCATGGCAGAGATTTTGCAAGTGCCGCCATTTGGACTGACCGCCCTCTCAACCACAAGGCACATGATGGCTAATAGCCCGAGTTAAGGCACTAAACATGTCTGAAAGAGCAATTAACTTGACACTGACGATAAATACTAGCACTGAAAGGCGGCCGAACAATGGAGACCACGGTCACTGCCAAATCAAGGGTTATGATCCCGTGGTTTCAGTTCTCTGAGAAAAATCCTCGCAAAGTACATTGACGCTCGATGGTGGAGAATCACACACAGCTTTGCGATGGGCCACCTTTATACAGAGGACTGTGATATTGAAGACACTTAATCCTGTTGTTAAAAGATATTCTCTACCTTGTTCCTTGAGGTTAAATGAACTCAGAACTTGCCCCTGTCCCTTTAGGCATCATGAATGAAAAATGATGAAGTCATTGTTTTTTTTGTTTCTGTGATGTCTATAAGAGGATCCTTGCTCATTATAAACTGCTAGATAAAGTCCCTATGTGAAACTCAAGGTATGGAAGATTACAAAAGCTTAATTTCCCTTGGATAAATAAAGTATCTATCTATCTACTGTTTCTATCTATCTATCTATGTATCTATCTATCTATCTGTCTGTCTGTCTGTCTATCTATCTATCTATCTATCTCTATCTATCTATCTATCTATCTATAAACAGACAACTTGTGTAGATGCTGCAGGGGTGAAACTGTCTTTTCAAAAAGGTCTTTTTGTGCCATTCTGTGATTTACAGTTAAGATATGTGCATAAGTGAACCGATTTTTGTGTAATATATTGGGTGGCTCGTCAGTTTGACTGTATGATAACGGTGGGGGTTGCCATGACTTCATGTCAGAGATGATTAAAATGTTTAACGATGCCAAAATGGCCGGCGATATAATCTCTGATAAGATTACACAGCAAATGTTTTCTGACCATACATGAATGTTATCTATCATTTAGTATCATATCCTCAGCACACCCTGACCAAGGTGGAGGAGATCCAGCCTCCAAGCAATTTGGCTGTGCATGTTGAAAATCTCCTACATCTCTCAACCTTAGTAAGTGTATATTGTTACTTAGGAGAACACGAGCCAAACAAAAGAAAAAAAGATGGTGGCAAAAGTGTGATGCTTTTGGGTGAACTGAGTCAGCCCTGGAGCTCAGTGCTCTGGGCCTCTCTGCTTTCTGGGGAATTATAATTGGGCCGCCTAAATATGTCCAAAAGCTAGCCTGTGGGATAGACTGGGTGTGTTGGGTTTTGCAGCTCGGGGGATTTGATGCTATTTCTTCTCATCGAAACAGCATTTCTGACAATCAAATGTGTACTGCATTTGGACATTCATTTTTGTTGTTATGCCTTAACGAGCACGACTTGTTTCGAAAATGTCACTTTCGTATAACTAAGGAAGACTATTAACCACGCGATTTAGATTATTTATGTAAAAGTCTTTTGGTTCAACAAACAAATTAATTGTGTGAGATATGACTTAATGCAAAGGCCCCATCACTACAGAGACAACTACAACGACAGAGATTCTAAAATCACTTGATTATTGGTATGATTATGATTATGCCACATATTATTGCAGATTACGCAATTGTGCGTAATTGTCTCTGAATACTCAACAGCTGGAATTTTAAGAAATAATGCATGCAACATATGAATATGATTATCCTTATTAAATTACCTTATTGAAATTATATTTGAAATATTTCTTTTTAATATTTTAGGGGATAATTCTGAATTTCTCTTTTTAATAAAATATAAAATTTTCATTTTGATACTCCAATTAAATGTAATGATATTCTTAGCGTGTTAAGAAGTTGGCATCATGTATTCCTAAGAAGGAATGTTATCATCAGGTTTGAGTCAGACATACTGATGGCAAATGAGGAGGAAAACAGCCCTCATTTAGAGATCTGTAGCTGTTGATGCTGTTGGTGTTATTGCCCAATAACAGATGACTGGCTGAACTAATGACTGTTGTTGTTACTCAGACTTAATTATTCAGATTCCTGGGTGGTACAGTGAAAGAGAGGGAGAGATATGTGAGATATATGGTAAAGAGCTCTCTCTCTCTCTAATTCTCATTCTTTCTCCCTCTCTCTCTCGCTTGGTGGAACTCCCCTGCTTACATCAGAGCCATGGTTGCTGTCCCTGTGGGTGTCAGCTCTCTCTATTCTCCTCTGTCCTCTCTA
>JAGFZM010000906.1:34182-80219 GCA_017657215.1 Limnothrissa miodon
GGGGGGGGTAGTCATAGCTGTTCCAATGTGCTTCAGCATTACCAGCTGCAGCTATGGTGTGAATTAGCATTTCATTTGTGCATCGTTACAGCTCTTTGCAGTGTAGAATGAATCCATGACAGTGTGTGTGTGTGTGTGTGTGTGTGTGTGTGTGTGTGTGTGACACAGGGGACATGAGGCTTTTTGAGGACTTCAGGGTTGAGGCTGGGGTATGAATCTGCAGGCGTTCAGCTCAGACACTTGGTGTGTGCTCTTGGACTTGAGAAAAGCCAGCAGTGTGTGCAGTGAGTTCCGAGCACAGAGACACAGCTCTCTGTCATAGAGGCTGTAGCCTCATAGGGAACCCAACACAGAAAACAGAGATCAAGAAACAGAAAAGGAGAGACTAAGGGGCAGAGGACGGAGAGAGAGAAGGAGAAAGAAAATAATGAAACAAAAAGAGTAAGAGAGAGAGAGATGGAGAGAGAGAGAGGGGAGAAAGAGAGAGAAAAGAGAGAGAGAGAGAGAGGGGGGAGAAAGAGAGAGAGAGAGAGAGAGAGAGAGAGAGAGAGAGAGAGAGAGAGAGAGAGAGAGCGAGCTCACACCACAACACCCATCCGTCTCTTTGTTGTTTTATCAGCCAAGAGCCCCCCTTGCTCACTGACCAATTATACAGGCAAAATGTTTTTCCAGGGCAAGACAAAGCTGCTCTCCTTGAGTGTAAATCACCAGCGAATGATTTAGCTGAGGCAATGACCTTAGGTCAAGCATCCACACTTTATCCACTGCTGGTCAGTCTGTAGCCTACCACCTTCAAGAAAGCTATCCCCTAAAAATGGACTAGTACATAGAAACACAGTGTGTTCTGTATTTGACTTTTCAATTGGGTGTTAAAATTTAAACTGTTACAATTGTTACAAATTAAATTTGTTAAATTGTTGTTTTAAAATCAATAATCAAGTGAAATTTGTTTCTCTGATTAGTGATATATTCATGGGTAAATTAACTTGGAAATTTCTGTTAAAAATGAGAAGAACCTATTATAATCTTTTTTTTA
Source organism: Limnothrissa miodon (assembly GCA_017657215.1). Taxonomy (NCBI): domain Eukaryota; kingdom Metazoa; phylum Chordata; class Actinopteri; order Clupeiformes; family Clupeidae; genus Limnothrissa; species Limnothrissa miodon. The sequence goes on from JAGFZM010000906.1 coordinate 35,219, forward strand.
GTTTTGTTTTACATCACTTTCTACCCTCTACATGGGTATCAGTAACACTTCTGATCATTTACTAGGAAGGCTAATGGTAGCAATATAATTACAAAATAAATAAAACAAATAAATAAGTAAATGATTGTAGACCAATAATCATTACTTGTTTTAATGTTGTGTTAATAAATATTTGGAGGTCTGTGATACTTTGTAAGTGACTTAACTGCCAAAGGATTAGTCAATTCGCTATTATTTTCACGTTATGCTTATTGCACATATAAAGCTCTGTTATAGTATATTAAAGTTATCGTTAATATTTAGATAAGCTTTTTGTCATCGTTTGTTCATTTTAAATAACTTATTGTTGCCGTATAAATAGTTTAACTAGGCGGTGTTAATGCTGTAGAACGTCAAGCAACACTTAGGCTACTAAATAATTTGTCTAACTTTCTTTCGCAAAGGCGCGCAAAGATGAAAGATATGTAGATATATTGTATGTCCCGTTTCTCTGCTCTGCAATATTATGGGATAAATGGATTTAAGTGTCTTTAAGCATCGAACAATTTCAATTTTATCATAAGTAAGACAGGAATAATTTACAGAAGCCGTATGAATCAAATGAACATAGTCTTATAATCAATAATTTTGTATTTTTTGTTCTAGTGACCTTTCGAATTTTGTGACCAAATATGTCTACATGAAAGGAATAGCAAAATGAACGAAATGCGTGCCGAAATTGTGTAAATAGTGTGTTATGATGTGTTTTAATGAAAGCTAAGCTTGTCCCAGCCCTATTGGGCAACACCCTGCTCGAGTCACAGCAAGTGAACCCTGCTCCTGTTCCTAATTTCAGTACCACGTGACGGTGGGAGTGAGTGAAGTTTAAATTCCCTTTCAGAAACCCAGCTCAATTCAGCCCCTATAAAAAAAATCATCCCTTTTATAGCAGCATCTTCTATACCACTCTAAGGTATACCGTGTCTGCTTGTGAATCTCCTAGAAAGGCGCCTGTCTTTTAGGGAGTGCAGAGGCCAGGAGAGCGGGTAACACCACGCCAATAAAGCTGAGGTAAGGCCGACTTTTTTTAAATCATGTGTGATAACCCAAGCATGCAAATAGCAGAGGGCATAGAGCCTTAGCTCCACGACATAAACAAGATTAACACGTCGGGCTGTTTAAATTTAAACCTGTAGGTGATACGCGTAGCCTATAGGGCAAGTTGATTAGCAATTCTTTGAGCACCCATGGCCTCGTGCACAAATTCATAATAAAGACTTCTCCTCTCACTCATTTTATACCACGGAAGCCAAGCCGAGGAATATGTGGGCGTTCATTAAATTGTTTGCAATACTTCGTATCAGCCCTTCAGCTCACCAGTCAAGATAAACTGCTAAACAAACTTTTTGTCGCTGACTTATTATTTGTGCATACAGCTTTTAGCGTGCCTTAGACCATACCGCACCACAGTCAGTATATTTTACTATATGGGAGTAGTAGCTGTTCCCTTAGCCTATTTCGACTGTTTAATTTCAGATGAGAGGACGTGGATACATCGATGGCACATAGAGGCCTCGCTCCATTCTTTTGGCGCCAAAAATATAACCGACCTTCGGCTTTTGCAGTGGGTACAGTATTAATAATAATATGCAATTGTATTCGTTCAGGTTTCAAAGTAGCCTATATCTACGTCATTTGTCAACCTATATGGAAATTGATTCGCCTCAGGTTGCTAATTATTTTGAATTCACGATTGAAAATCTCCAACATAGCCCTATATATTAAGAAGAATAATTCCCATAGTATTTAATTGTGATTTGGGAATTTGTCAACTTAAAATAACAAACTGTTGATTTTTTGTTCAACTAGATATTGAAAAAGAGTCCTACTTCGTACCCTTTCCAAAGCATAACGTTTCCTTCGATAGGCCTATATATTTTGTAATATTACAAATGTAAAAATATTCTGGTTCATAGGGCAGCCTAGGCCATGCCAGAACGCTAGGTAGCCTAATGCACATATAGGCCTGATGTAGTCGATGGGCGTTTAACACACCTTGGAGTAGCCTATTATATTTGTGTACCAGAAAACATGTCACAAATATGAATGAAAAATGGCACCGAAACCACCTTGCCTCGGATGACAAACGGTTACCAAAATGACGTTTAGGCTGTTACCGTTCATTTGGTCATGTCACCAGTAGATATAAGTCAAAGCCCCCCGGCCCTCCAAATTCTTAAGGTGATTTATTGGTCTTTCAGCCTCACGCTTCGACCCATTTACTGCAAAACCGCAACCATATTTCAAGGAAAAACTAGGGGTTTAAACACAATTGCGTTTGACCCCTTTCAAAACAACATTATGGTATACAAGAAAGACGCATCTTTCCATGCAACTGACGGAAATAAAAGATGGGAGAATTGTCAAATCATCCCATAGGACTCTATATTGATTTCAAAGACGACACAATAAGAGGTAAATGCAACAATGGCTTTAGAAAGTGTGCTTTAAAACACTAAAGTCTAAAATGTTTATAATTATACACGATTTAGGAAATAAACGAGAGCATTCAAAATAGTCTTAGGTAAAATAAATAAAACCACATCATATTTGATAGACACTTGTAGATGTCTGTGGGCTAACCATACAGCCTCTGCCCTGAGGTATTTGGCCGAGGCGGCAGCACATGGGATTGAATGCGTGTCAGCCATTGAGCTACTATTAATATAGCATTCCGAAAGAGATGAGAAAGAGATTGAAACTTGCAAAAAGGTCGTCTCAGCATCGAACTGTGTAGGTGTTTTATGAGCAACGTCAGCAAAGGAGATGAGAAAAGAAAGGAAGGAGGGAACTGAGTGAAATGAGCCAAGTAATGCGTACTGGTGTTTGAACAAATCAAGAGGTTGAACAGATTCTGTGTTTTTTTTTTTTTTTTTTTTTTTGCGTTTCTTAGAAAACATTACGCTGCGTGTTTTCTCAGCTCACACTGTGAGGAGGACCCGGCAGAGGATTGTTCTAGTCGTCATCAGATCTACGCCAGGGTTAATACGACAGTTCATGCGTTAAAGAGTTCATGCGTAACTGGAGATCGCCGAAGTACCGTTATAGTGCACAGATAAACAGCTCTACTAGCAGAAGATGCTGAGCAAACCAACAGCGCCTTAACGACGTAGGACGCACGGGAACGTAACTTCCTGCCCTAACCTGGGTAAGGATAGAATTTTGTCGCTGGAAAAGTCATGGAGGATTTCTGCACATAATATTTCATGAGGTAACTTTACCACGCTACTCTATACGTTGAAAGATATTCGAATAGTTTTTAAGTTCTAAGTATTACTTGCGTAAGTACATGTATTATGCGCGTAAACTAACAAGCTGTGTGTTAATGCGATTAAGGGGAAAGTTTATCTTATCACTCTCAATTTAATTAACGTATTAGTAGCAGCCTAGATCAGAGCTCTATTCACTTTAACATTCTTGTTAACTACGTAGTATTTGACGTCGTGTATTCTTTAGGCTGTTGTAAGTGTATCGATTAAGTGGTTCATGTGTAGCCTGCTTCCCACTTACTTTCAATAAACCACTTAGAAAGGTCACGGTCAGTGAACTAATACACACTGTCAGAACTTCGACTGCATTTTTTCGTTGCTACTATATATATGTTGAGTGAAACTGTTATTTATTTTCAATGCGTAAAAATGACAGGCTGAATGGTAGGCTAAATAGCCATTGGGTAATGTAATGAAATAGAATGCAAATCTAGAAATGTTATCGATTTGTTTTATTTGTTTTACATCACTGTAAATGCTTGTTTAACCTTACAGACACAAAATCTGGCCATTAAAAAATCGGCAATACAATCATGCGACATGACTCGAAAATGGGTCTTACCATGTTATAGATTTTCGAACATGAGCTTTTTGAACTTAATATCCTCCGTCAAGCTTGTAATAAGGAGATATATTATTAGTTAATATACATATTACAAAAACTAAGCTATTCCCAAATAGGCCAAATTATTAATTTATTGCATTCAAAAACAAGTGTTAGGTTATAATACAAGCCTAGAACTCCTCTGTAAAAGTCAGATAGTGGGCGTAATGCAAATGAACGAAACTGGAAAAAGATTCAGGGATTTTTATATGTTCATATTTTGAAAAGGAAATGAAACATGGCAAGTCTGGTGTTTGTATCATAGGTGTTTACAAAAACTGTTCGGTAATACATTCTTTTTAAAAGTCCACCCAGACTTTAAAAGATTTAGAAGGAGGATTTAGACTAGCCAAGAAGTGAGGGCCTCCTGTGGTACTAAAGACACACAGTAATGGCTGCAACAAGGTCCCTAATAGCAAAGTTTCCTCTACTCACTTCAGAATTGAAGCCTGACATTTAGTCTGGTTCGACATCCGGGGCCTGCGTTTCTGCAAAAGAGCACCACGTGCATAAGAAAGCGCCGCACAAAATGGCCGATCAGGTTGAAATTTATGATAGCTGTCTCAATAACATGCATCATACCTGAACATTTCTGCCAGAGAAATGGGTGAAGCAAAAAAGGACTGAAATGGATCCATTGCCCCTGTCATTTACTACAAAACTATATAGTCCCATTACCTTAAAGCAAGCACACAATAGGCAGTGTGCCATACCCATTGTAGTCTTTATCCAAATCATTATTTAATCATCTTCAAGTACTCGCTGTCTGGAAGCATGGCCATCTTTTGGCATCTGAGGACTCTGAAACACAGACTTGTAGCCCCCCTCCCATCCCCTCTCCTCTCCTCCCCAAGAGCGTTGTGCAAAGACCAGTGTCTGCCATGCATAGTTTAGCGGATTATATGTCCAGAGTGACAGAGATATAAACACAGCACTCGCTCACTGTGCTTAGTTAAACAGAACAAGTGAAAGGCACATTTTCGACTGGAGAAGCCATTGGCTGATCTGCACCAGCTTCACTAGCTGTCAGCTCTTATCTTTATTAGGCTTTTGCAAATGTCTGCGTGAGTTTACACGGAATGCCGCGCGTCGCCTTTCATCTCAAGAGTGTGCACTCACGTTGTTTACGTGCCGCGAGATTAGGAAATAACTGGGCACAATTTGGAAAACGCGCTCCAGTCCAAGCCCCAGTGAGTGTGGGAGTCCAAAGTGTTGTTTTGTGGGTGTCTTGGAGAGCACAACATGCCGACTAAAGACTCTCTTGGCCTTTCGTACCTTTTTCAAGGGATGAGAAGAGCGAAAGAGTGCAAGAGAGGGAGAGTGATAAAGAGAGCAGAAGGGAGATCACAAAATGGAGAGAGAGAAAGAGAGAGAGGGAAGGAGAACCGTGAGAGAGGGGCTCCAGTGCTGACCTCTCTTAATGGAGGCTCCACTGTTTAGCCTCGTTACATAAAACTGGGGTGCAGTAATGTTACTAGTCTAAATATTTAATGAAACAATTCGTTCAAACAAATGGATGGGAATCCCTTGAATTTCAAGGTCAGGTTATGTTTACGATCCATGAGCTTTACTTCAAAAATGTTTACTTCATGTAATATTTCTTGTCTGTCTGACAAATATGAGAAAGGGTAACAATTATAAGAACTTAAGGCTGGCAACTGATATAGAATCACATAAGGTTTTAAAAACAACCTATATTTTGTGAAACAAAGCAACTCAGCAGTAGTGAAGATTTATCCACAGCTATGGCTGTAGCACAAACATGGCAGAATTCTGTTCTATGCAGGGTTGCGAACAATAATGTAGGTCAGATTAAATTTGCCTGTCGGCAACACATTATTTATATATTTATGTATTTTATATGCAAAGGGTGGTTGCCGCAGCCCCCCACGCTTACAGGAATTGAAATATAAATCTCAATTGAATAGTCCTCACTGTCATATCAGCCGTATTTCGCTTCCAACATATGTGCACCACATGGGACAAGTTTTAATCAAGAAAATATACAAATGCACACATTTATCATGGGACCCTAATAGACCAAGGACTTTCCTGTTTGGTAACATCCTTTTAATGTTATTGTTAGGGAAAGCCTCTGATACTTGTAAACAGTTTATAAAATGCACAACACACAAAAAAAACACACAGAATGGCTAATGACACTGTATTTAATAAATGACCACACACAGCTTATGAAGAATGCTTGTTTTTTGTTGTAGATTTACTTTTCAGTATTGTAGTAAAATTAGGGATGTTACACAAGATACATTTAATACCATATAATGTTATTTACTGAAACAATTTCATAATGTTAACAAATCAAAAAAATAGTTTTATTTGTAGTAATAATTCACAACACCGACCCAGAAACAACACAGAAAATTCCCCAGGCTCTCATTCGAGAGTTTTTCCACCTTAATAGTGAGAAAGGAGTCATACTCAGCGTTTTCAGGGCTCTGGGCCATTTTGAAATTAGCTGAGTGATGCTAATCTGCCCAAACACACCATCCTTGTCATCTTCAGGGTTCTAATGTAGAATTATTATCTTATTTCTATGTAATATTTCAGAGCGCCTGGATCCCTCGTAAATAGAGAAAGAAAGCATTAAGTTCCCTATATGATATTATTGATAATAATGTTCCTATATTTACAAAACTCAGTTCAGACAGACATGAATACATAAATAGCTTATTTAAAAGTTTAAATGCACTTTTAATAATAAGATTTAGTGTTCAGTTCTCTTTAGCCTTGAACATACAGCTGTTAACTGACTATAGTAGCTGTGAACCAGTACAATAATACAACAAGCTGGGTCTGCTGTTTTTTAATTGTTTAAATTTTAATTTATTTTGTACTTGTTTGAAAACAACAAATTGAATTGTGTTCAACATTGGTGGCTGTATGCTAACTCATAGGCAAGAGCTGTAATGTTCACAGCGAATGCTGACTGCTCCAATGTTTGCAGAGATGCTCCAGGAGAAGGCCTCAGCTGTGACGGATGAGGCTGTGAGTGCAGTCCAGCCAAGTGGGCTTCCGGAGCTCACCACTGACTCCACACACATGGGTCTGCCTACAACTCCCAGCATCCCCAGCAACAGTGAGCCTGATCAGGTATCAAACACAGAATGCACCCACAGAATGTGCCCATATGTGATTTGTACATCATGGAAATGACTTCTTGGACTAGTTTTCATTTATTTTCATTTTTGATTATAATTATTTTAATTTTATTTTTTATTCAGGGATATTGACTGAGCATATGGTTCTTTCACAGCATTGCCCCTAGATTATTCATAGATGACTTTTCTACGTGCATTATATTTTCTTTTTATTGTATTGCTAAGACTCAAGATTCAACAAAATGTTTGGATATCATTATGATTACATACTTAATTATGATGTTTCAAAGTGTGCTGTATAATGTAAAATAATATACCAATGTGTAATAATTTATAAACATGCTATAAAAGTAGTTATTAATTTGTAATACATGTATTGATTCTGTAGGCTATGTAGCCTCCTGTCTTGTATTTGTATTTTATGCATTTTAAGGTATCTTAATATTTGCCACGATTTGTGTGTCACAGTATTGTTGTTATTGTAAGTTATTTATTAAGTTATTATTGTGAGTGATTTATGAACTGTGAGCATTATGAAAACACATGTCAAATAGTGTCATATGTTATTAACATGTTATAGTCTCTCTGAGAGCGTTTATAAAATGTATGGTAAACACTAGCCTTTAGGCGAGCTGCCACTGATATCAGGTCAGAACCAACCCCTGTTGCTTAGCAAAACAAACACAACTTTGAGCTCCCCTCTGGAATGCAGGATTGTTGGCACAGGTTTCACCGTCTGGATGATCAGATGAAATAACAAATGCAATTCATCTGTGCCTGTCATCTGTTTCTTTCACTGCATTGGAAGTAAATGGCTGAAGCCCACTAACTTTGCCGTTCAAAAACTCACAACTTTTTTTTATATTTTAAAATGTTTTTTTTTGTCTCTTGTGCTAACAGAGCATAGAGAACATCAAGGTGGTCCTCCATGAACGAGAACTGTGGAAGCGGTTCCACGAGGCAGGGACGGAGATGATCATAACCAAAGCTGGGAGGTGAGTTGGGCAAAACTGTGCCTTGTGTCTCAGAGCGCGTGCTGTCCGACAGCACCTCATGTGAAATTCACACTCCTATAGAGCGGAAGCATGGAAAACTCCATCCATGGCCATTTGCGTCAAATATATCCATCAGCACTAGCAGCTTCTTTTAGCTGGCCCATCTGCAGCAGCACTGACGGCAGTTATAATATTTGCTTCAGACTTATTGCTACATAGTTGGTAATATGCCTGAGGTAGCCTTTCCTCCTGAGCACTGACTGGGGCTTTGAATTCCTGCAGCGATGAATATTTAATTGGAAACACAAACGGCAGCCCCTTGTGTTAGATTTAATGCGGCCTGTGGATTAGGCCTGGGACCTCGGACATTAAACAGAAGATGAGTCAGTCCGCTCTGCCAGCCTAAGCTTGTCGTTCCCAAATCTCTCTATCTCGCTCTCTTTCCGTGCACAATGTAAAAAGGTCATTGCCATTTTTCTTGTAACACAGCGGCGCCGTGAGAGATGGGGTCTTCTCCCTGTCGGACTGATTGAGTGCGTCGAGGCATCTCTCATGCCTTTGAAGCACCAAGGCAGTGCTCTGGTGCACAGCTGCACGGGGGCAAAGGGAGAGACGAGAGACGTTGCTGCACGCTGCTGCACACTGCTGCACGTCCACTTCCTCTGCGTCCATCAGCCATGTTTTGGCCTGCTGAAGTCATCAGCGTCAAAGTTGCTCGTGTCAATCTGAAAGGTTGAACGCGAAGAAAAAAAAATTTAAGAGAGTGAGATCTCTTTCCGAAGTATTTTGCATGACATAAGTATGGATATTAATATGCAGTTCATCCAGTCATCAATTTGTCAAAAACTCAGCAGGTTGCCATCAGGGCCATTCATGTGAAAGTGGAAGATGATGTATTTGTCAGCGCTCAGCTCTGTGGAGTCAGGTTTCCACCCCAACTGCACAGTGTCTTGCGCTGCGTATATAATGTCGGCCTTATTGGCGGACGCTTGTTATTCCCGTCCCAGCGGCAAACAGGCGGGAGGCTGTTTATGGAGCGTATGAATTTGCCAGTGCAGAAAACTTGCATGATCAACAGTGACAAAGTAATAAAATAAGGATATGTTATTTTTTTTACAGGAATAAAAAAATATTAAGTAATTGATAATATTTCCCTTGTAAACATGTTTATGTATGCAGGCTTGCTTGTAAAATGTTTAGTTTGTGAAACTGAAGTGTAGAAAGGAGAGAAAAACATGAAATCTAACATGGAAAAGCATGTAGATAGAACACATTTGTGGCCGAGCCTCCCTGTAAGGGTCTGTGTTTTTCTGCGCGGGCTGGCTGTTGCGGAGAAAAATGGGTCACGCTGTGTAGAACAGAAACGCGTCAGTCAGAGGTTCAGAGAGAGTGCATTACGTACCTCTAGGGTGGCACGTGGAAAACGGAGGGTGCAGTGACAAGGCTGTGTAGTGATGGGGAAAGTGGAGTGGATTGTGTGTGTACGTGTGCTGTGATAAAGGTTGACTGGCTTGTTTACGTTATCTATCTACATGTATATATCCATATATATATATATATATATATATATATATGTGTGTGTGTGTGTATTATATATATGGGAGATTGTTTAGGAGTCCCTCCCTCCTTGCCTGCTGCCTCCTCTGTTGTCCTCCAACTCTGATGTTTCTTGCTTGTCTTCTTCTTCTGCTGTTGCTGCTTCTTTTCCGTGGCCGGGTCCGTGCGCGCGAGGCGTCGCCTTGGCGGTGGCGTTTGTGACGAGTGCAGCATGGCGCCTGGCGTTGGCGGCGTCTCCCAGGCTCCTGGAGCTCCATCATCCTGCGCTGGGGTGTTTGATCTGGAGCGCTCCGCTCTTGGACAGGATGAATCACAGGGCCGAGGTGGGGAGGGTGGGGTGGGAAGAGAGAACTAAGAGAAACAGCTGGTGTGTGTGTGTTCGCCAACCGTGGTACTTTCCGAATTCTCTTTCTCTAGTCTCTCATTGGCATGTCAAAAAAGGCACTCACACACAGTGGCACCAGTGGATTTATTTATTGATGTCACAATTACAACAATAACAAAAAAATGTTGAGATGACCGCATAAAATGATAAAAATACATCTGTAAACACAAACTCTGTTTATCTGCTCATTTGAGCTGAGTGATGGTAGCCCACTGTAGCTCTGTAGGTCTGTAAACCTAGCACAAGGGCCTGGGCCGTCCAGGGAAGAGAAACACTCGAGGCTGCTCTTGCTCCTTCGTTGCGTTGCTTCCTGAGAGAGTGAGCGACCTGCGTGCGGAAGCGTCAGGATGGCTGAGCCGTTAAGAGACCCTATTAGACATGCCATGTGATCTTGCACTAAGTGCAGTAGTGTCCACCACATGAGATATATGCATTCCTTCGTGTTGCAGGAGAATGGTGTCATGCCTCTTCTGTTGCAGAGTCATTGTCATTTTTATTTGATTTTATTCGTTTAAAACAGTCTTAGAGGCAGGTTAGATGGATAGATGGTCTTATTCGGCCCTAGGGGGATATTTATTTTCCCTACATACATCCATACACTCATTTTTACATTCATACATACATGTTCCTGGCGACAGTACAACATATAGACTGATATATTCAATATTTTTTTTTTCAAAGCTGATAAGCTGTGTAACCTCTTTAGGTTTCAGTAACAATCATATTAGACAAATTGTACCCTACTGAGCTTTGTGTTACACAGTAAAAAATGCTAGCATATTCCTTACCCAAATACTATGTGTACAAGACGTGCACACTCACCACATTGTATAGAACTTAATGTCACAACACTAAGTAACACTGCAACATAGGCCTATTCAGCTTCAGAGACTAGGGTGATAACTGCATCTTTAAAATGATTTCTTGCAGAATAGCGCTGGTGGTGGGAGCAAAGATGGAAAAAAAATCAGCCTCAAAGTCTCTTTGGACTGTTGCTAAAAGTTTGAGTAAAAGTTCTGCAAAGCTTTAGTGACATTTTGTCCATATCCAGCATCAATACAAATGTTTTGCATTTGGACTTAACATCTTGGCGTTAACTTACACAGGCTAAAAAACATTACAGTGAAGCTGCTCCAGTATTCATCACACAGAGATATATTGTTCCATTGTTTCATAGTTAGCATAAATTCAGAACGAGCAAGTTACACATATCATTTTGGAAAAATAAATAAACACGTCTGCCATGTAAAAGTAAGAGACTAGATGAGTTTCTTGGACCTTTTTACTCCTTCTATCTACATTTCACCAGCGTCCAAATCCAGGGATTTAACATACATACTTTATTTGAACAATCAGGCTTTTCTGAATGTAACAAATGGAGAATACAGCTGTGGATACAGTATCCTGACTCGAGGAGGTTGCAGTTGTCACGCTAAACAGTGTGCTAGCATCAGGGCTGAGGCCTTATTCCTGCGCTGTCTGCAGATTATCGCGTGTCTCTGTGAGCATCGCACCGTTATTGGATTTCAGACGTCGGACAGACAGAGATTATCCTCTCCGTTGGCAATCCTCTCTCAGCATTAGGTGTAACATACCTTGGGTGTCCTTTGCACGCCTGTTTCCAAACCAAAATCCTCTGATGGTACGCACTTTGAGATAGTAATGGTTGATCAACAACCATGCATTCTTTCTCTACAGCCATGCCCTGTAAATGCAACCTGTTGGCCAAGGCACCCCCAGACAAAGCTGTATGCTGTACTGGAATACCTTTAAGGGACTATGATGAGTTGACTGTATAAACCGTTATGCATTCTTGCTGCCATTAAAAAGCACTTACAGTTTATTAGGCCACAGGTTTCCTCTGCAACTTGCTTTGACGCAGATGGGGGTGGAAAAAACAGAACAGGCTAGCTGTTTAAGGGAAGGGGTCATCGAAGGTAGCCCCATTGATGTATTTTACGAGTGTGTCTGCTATATTAGCATATTCCGTCTGTCATCCAAGGCTTTCTTGTAGAACAGCAAAATCCAGCATTCCCACATTTTACAGAGCCGCTCTCTCTCAAAACAGAGTATATCCCTAAAAATATATGTCTGCCTACAAGCAAATTAGTACCAGGCATGAAGCTGTTCTCCATGGGGTATTTTAGATAGGTAGATATTTTGGGAAGCCTGCTCCTCATTTACATAGGCCTACTTATCGCTCGTTTGAGGTATAATATTTGTTTCAGTCTTACAGTCTGGGATTGTGCCTCTCAGGTGATGTTTCAGGGAAGAGAGTACAGTGCCCTGTTGCTAGTCCTTTGGTGTAACTGCTCTCCTGGATATCCCATGACGTGACCTTTAGTGCGTTTTCAGGCAGCTTATCTGGGATTGAGGACAGGTTGAGCCACTATCTCAGTGCTAATCGTGAGCTCATCTGCTTGCGACAAACACTTCCTGCAACGTACACTTGAGATAGTGCTAAAACCTCCGGTAAAACCTCTAAAGAAGGTCTTATCCAGTCTTAATGTTATTGGCCAAGCTGTTGACTAGACACCTCTTGCCAGGAGTTAGACCATCATTACTTTCTGAAAAGTACATGGATTTAAATGTTGACAACAATAAAAGCACAAAATTGACAAGCGTATGCCAGCAAATAATTAAACAAATAAAAAAAGAATTTTCTGATATCAATGGAAAAGGAATTATTCTGTAATTTGTTTGTCACAAGGAAATACACACAGTAAACGTTGACAAAAATGACATGGATGATCTTGCGGAACACAATGAAAAACACTACCATTCACTATAATAAAGCACTCTGCGTCATCCGACAGCTCCAAGGTGCTGACGTACGGTCTTACAGTATTAATTCTCTTCTATGTGCCTTAGGAGGATGTTCCCAAGCTACAAGGTGAAGGTCACTGGCATGAACCCAAAAACCAAGTACATCCTCCTTGCCGACATCGTTCCCGCTGATGACCATCGCTACAAGTTCTGTGATAACAAGTGGTGAGTATGGGACGTTTTTTTTTCTTTTTTCCATACAAATGATGCTTGTAGAAGCAGAACCCTGTACACTGGACTGAACCATTGGACAAAAAACATCTTCAGTTTCTTTCTCCTACTTCAATAGTTTCAGGCTATAAGTGCCTGTAGCCTGCATGTTAGGAGTAAGTGAGATGAACAGGGGTAGTCATGAAGAAAAGATTAGTTGAACATGGGACATTAAAAATGCATTGCTGTTAGCAACATAAGGACTTGTGTGCAATACATGTGCGTATGTGAGGAACTGGTTACCACTTAGTCAACATTTACACACAACAATGATCACTATTTATTTAGAAGACAAAGTCTCTGCAGTGTAGAGGAGAAGGACATTTATGGCTCACAGCTAGTTTTTGCTTGAGTGGGCCGGGGACTGGAGGCGTGGCTGATGCTAGGCTGGCTTCATCAGTGATGATGCTGGCCCGTCCCTGTAGGCATATGGCCTCTCAATTCTCTGGCTCTCCGACTGTCTCTCTCTCACACACACACACACTCGCTATGACCTCATTATGTTTGTGCAGTGTTTTTTATCCTGCTCACTGTAATAGGAGTTTATATATTCTCATGGCAGTGTCATTTCTCTGCATCACATTCACTGCCAGTATTGAGAGCAATGTCATAATTCTCCACTAATTTGCTCTTTGCGACTGGCTCATTGGAGACTGGTTGTTGTATCCAGGAAACCTAGAATATAAAAAAAACTAAAAGAATTAGTACAGATAAGTCAGAGTGGAAAGTGGAATAAATCACTTTAAAGCACGGTGGGGGTGGGAGAAATACAGCTCTGGAAAAAATAAGAGACTACTTTACATAGTAAACCCCATGTAGAATGGCTGTATATATTGTAAGATAAATATATGATATTTCAAGTACCAGAGTTAGGAAAACTGCCTTAGAGCATGGCCTATTCGAATCAATAAGGCTTTTCTCTTTCTGTTTACTAGCCCAATTTCTCTCCTTCCACGACAGCCACAAAACAAGCCCTTGCTATGCTAGCTGTGGCTGTGGATTGTCATTAGCACACAGTTAATTACTCCAGGATACTGGCAAGCGGCCTGTCAAAACCAATGGGCTTAGAACAGCTGGGTGATCGGCGTTGTCCTCTCTGTGACCGCTCACCGCAAGCGACACCACCAGAGACGGGCACTGTGCGGGGGCAGTTGTTTTATAAAAAAAAAAAAAACTAAACAAAAAGAGAGGCAAACTTTTTCCAGCACAGACTACAAACAAATAAAAACGTGATGCCAACAAAATCCCCAGTTAAATAATAATAATAAAAAAACCCTCATTTCTGAAAGCGGACCGGTGTTTTATGGGCGTTTTGGTTCCCCCAAAGATCTGTGGGATGGTCTGGAATTTTTTGCCAATGCCAGCTAGGGGCCTGGAGTTTCTCAGCAACACCTTTGAGGCACATAATTAGCAGTGATGTTGCGTTCAAAGCAGCCACCCCCAGCCACAGAAGGAGCTATTCTTACAAAGGCAGCCGAAAAAAATGTACAAACTCTGTAGATGCCATTAATATCCACATGATGTGCGTAAAAGCAGCCTCCCAGGCAGTGAAACCGATGGTTGTTTCGTGACTATGTGCAAGTGGCACTTAGTTTGGAAATGAAGTGGCTATGGCATGATCGTGAGACTCTACATCGCTTCCGTGGTCCAGGATCTGTCAGCTTCTGCAGGCAGGGTTGGCATTGAAGCTATGCTGTGCTCAAGTCACCCAGAATCTCACCTTCTCCTTCACACACTTTTTGTGTTTTTTTTTTTTTAAATCCAGGATGGTGGCAGGAAAAGCGGAGCCGGCTATGCCTGGACGGCTGTACGTGCACCCAGACTCTCCCGCCACCGGCGCTCACTGGATGCGGCAGCTGGTTTCCTTCCAGAAGATGAAACTCACCAACAACCACCTGGACCCTTTCGGCCACGTGAGTTACTACGCAACCACCCTCATGTGACCTGGCGGTTGTGCACGGATGAGTGACTTGAGATGCAAGCTGAGGTGCACTACTGTACAGGGCATGCATAGATGGGGATGGGGGTGGGTAGGTGTACATATTCTCTTTCCCATGCTTGATTTCAAGCAGCAGGCAGGCATGTCTGTCACTAAATTACCCACTGCCTGAGAAAGCTCTCGGTTGCCCAGTAAATAAATTGAGATCAGATCTATTTTTTTTTTTTAAATCATTTAATTCAGAAAAAAAAAAAAATGCATTTCACAATCATGTTTAAGAGTCTCCTAATGCTTAAACTGAAGTTGTAAAATAATAATAAGAAAAAGATGAAATGGAATTGATTGCCATTTTCAGACTTTGGGTAAGTTGTTACAGAGAGCACAAGGTGCTGTCTCACTGCCAATTTGGCTTTGGTAAATAATGCTTTTAAATTACGAGCAAAGAGGTTTTGTTGTAAAAAAACAAACAAACAAACAAATAAAAAAACAAACAAGACGAGATTAAACGCCTAATGACCATTAAGTGGTTTGTTGGCATGTCCCTCTATTCTCTAGCCTGACCCTCTGACCGTTGCCCTGTCTGATGGTGGGAAAACGAATCAGGAGATTTATGGAATGGCCACATCCATATGTCACAGGGCCTCGCGTGGTTAAGAACAATGTTTGCACTCAAGCTTAGCAAAATTTCAAGAAGCAAATTTCAGCGGGATACCTTGAATGTCATGCAGTAATGTAAGATAACAAGGTAAAATCCAAATGAAGGACAAATGAGGATAAAACAAGGTAATAGTATTTTTTTTACTATAAATGAAATCAAGTAAACTATTGGGGTTGAAAAAGGAAACAGATATTTGTCTCTAGTTTTCTAGGACTGTATCAGTGTGTGTGTGTGTGTGTAAACCATAGACATTCATGTAATTCAAATTGAGATAATCCCATTTTAAGGAATTGCTAGCGTTTTAAGAACTTTTACAACAAGTGAAACAGCAATTGGACAAGAAACGGAAGAGACCAACAGAGGGAGAGACAGAGGGAGAGGGAGCACTCGGTTAGCAGAGGTGAAGAGTGTGACCGTGGCAGTGCCGCCCCAGAGGGACCCTGGGATTGCTTGTCTGAAGTCATCCCGTCAGGAGGAGCTCATTAGGTTCATAACCTGTCGGATCAGCGCGAGGTCCAGCTGTCAGGATTAGTCGAGCGCCTGGGACGTGATAAGGGCGAGTAATGAGGCCGGAGCAGGGCCAGCTAAGCCAGGCTGACGCCCAAACCAGCGGGGGCGCCAGGGCCTCTGCCGGGCCGCCCCACACCACGGCACCGAGGCCACCGCGGCAAGCCTTTGCACCCAACACCAGCTGCACAGTGGGATCCACTGGTGCTGGAGACAGAAGCACAGGCACGAACACGCTGGCAGCAGGGTAGCAGACAATCACAGTAATGCTAGTTAGTGCTTTACTTTTTGTGGCAAAATATATTGCAATCCTTTTTCAAATTTGAATTATCCAATCAAAAGTTCAGTTGACTGTCAAGTTGATTGAAAAAAAATGTGTTTTTAAAACTAAAAATATTTTTAAGCACAGTTTTTTTCACTGCTTTATTTGTGCCTTGACATCAAATGCAAAAATTGAATTTGACTTGTTTCAATACACAAGCTGTTTGTGAAACTCCATCTAAACGGCCCCAAACTAGCTGGTGTCTGAAGAGGTGACGTCAAGCCCTTTTAATTCCAGGCATCTAGGCTGGCCCCTCTGTTCATCGTCAGCAGTAAAAATATTATCTCTGATCTTAGCCTCTTTTGCTACTGTTGGCCTGATGACAGCGCAGATATTCCACACCCTCCACTTTTCCTTTACAAGCTTAGTGGGAGGCTGAGTAGGGCCGTTCTGACACACACCCAGGACGGGGCAGATAAGGGTGAATTAGTGCAAGACGGGTGGTGCTTTGCTTTTTAATTGAGCCAGTGGTGTTGATCTTGGATCAGAGTGAAATTTAAAAAATCAAGAAAAGCAGATCAAAGGGATTGTCTGCGTTGTCTCCTCTTCCTACTGACATGTCCAGAAGCCCATGATCAATAGAATTAGTCTGTCTGTTTTGGCATCACCTGCCCCATAAATATTACCTCAAAAGACGCCAGGCAGACAAGCAGACAAAAGGTCAGATGTGTGTCTCTACTCAGCCCCGCCAAGGTCCTAGCTGACCCAGAACCCCCCTCCCCCCCAAAGACACACACATACACACACACACACACACACACACACACGCACAGCCCAAACTCAACCGTCCACCACCTCCCCTGGCCTGTCTTCTGTCTGGCCATGACACAGTACTCTGGGTGAGCCTGCCCTCTGTGTTACCCTCCCCGTGCCCTCTGCACCCTGTCACTCCTGACTCCCCTTAGGGGAGAGTTGTTGCACTCTCCAGCCGAGGAGCCGAGCTCCATGAGGCTGACTGGGGAGGAGGACGAGGTGGAGGAGGGGGGCTGGATGGAGAGGGGGCTGAGAGGAAAGGAACTCCAGCGAGGGAGGGAGAGGGGAGGGGAAGGACCTGATGTTCATTGCCCCTGACAGAACTGTGCTAGGGATGACCCTGGCCTAACGCTCCACTGAGCTGCGAACACAAGGCTGCATTGAGCATCCTGAAGACCTGGAAGTGCACCAAACATAAACTCCTCCAAATATTATATAGGTATAGCTTTTTGCAGGTGTATGTGAGATGCAAATCCATTAGTGATGCGTTGACAGAATTTTATTTTTTTTACTTTATTGGGTAACTGGATTTGTTTTACTTAATTAAAACATTGAAATTGCAGTAATACACAACAACTCTATATAGTTCTGAAAATGGACTTTTGTTTATCTATTGTAGATTGATCAGGTTTTCTAAATAAGGATAGAGAGACTAATCTGTAGGGTATTACACATAAGAAACAGTATGGATTGTGATTTAGGAAAATATGTTCAATATATCACACATATTTACTACATTTGGCCAAGCGGTTTAGGATTTGTAGTTGTAATTTGTTATAGTGACATACCTGCACAGTGATTTGTGGAAAAAACTGACCACTTGCTTTTACACTGTGGGGCTATTCAGATCCAGGCAGTGACACCATCTGGCAACAGAACCCAGGGGTCAACTAGACGGATTTTAAAAAACAGGCAGAACAAACATGCTAGCACAGGCTCTCTTTCAGACTGAGGTGTGGAAGGTGTTTTTTGCTAAGGTGTTTTCAGCTAAATGTGTATGGTCCTGTTTGCCTGCAGATCATTCTGAACTCCATGCACAAGTACCAGCCCAGGTTGCATATCGTCAAGGCTGATGAAAACAACGCTTTCGGCTCCAAGAATACAGCATACTGCACTCACGTCTTCCACGAGACCTCCTTCATCTCTGTGACCTCCTACCAGAACCACAAGGTATTCGGGTTGATTTTTACACTAGAGGTCCCAATTGGTAATGTTGCAGATGGACACTATGATTCATATGTGACAAAAAATATCCTACTTCCTGTCCTAATGAGTGTTCTGGCACACTGATCTTAAACCGCAGGAGATAGCGTGCCAGCGCTGCACGAAATAGAAATCCTTACTTACGTCATGCCGAATGTGCTGCATGCTTTCAATTATGGAAAGCCAAATATGGGCGTGATATGTGCAATTTACTGGACTGAATCCCCTTAGTGGTTCAGACATCACATGGCTGATTCTCTTGACAGATTACCCAACTGAAAATCGAAAACAACCCGTTCGCCAAGGGCTTTCGGGGCAGCGATGAAGGGGACCTGCGAGTTTCCAGGCTGCAAGGGTAAGTGTCCACCACCAAGTTTTCCAACACCAAGCAGAACACCGTCCAGGCTCAAATGAACAAACCGCTTGTTTGGCCTCGACTGTTTACTTCTACCACTCATCCCCCACTAACTCCCATGCCAGGAAAGACTATCCGGTGATTTCCAAGAGCATGGTGCGCCAGAGACTCATCTCCTCGCACAGCCACCTAACAGGGAAGCTGGGTGCTGGCATGCTAGGGGCCCCCCCACAGGTCCTGTCTCACTACCAGTATGAGAGCGGGGTGCCTTTGACTGGCGCAGACACCCAAGAGCCTCTGGGAAACCACTTCCCCTCCAACCGAGAATCCAGTCTGCTCTACCACTGCTTCAAGCACAGAGGTAAGAGAGAGAGAACCAGCTAGCACACCTTGGAGACAATCAGGTTTCTTATATCCGTTAGCATTTGGTAGGGGTTATGAATCGTATTCAGTTTTTGATAGGGGTTATGAATCATTTAAAAAAGAGTAAAGCATGTTTTATTTTCAATGAATAACAAAATACCTATTCCTATAAACCTTTACTTTTTGATGAGGATCATATAGACCAACCTATTGTTCCATATCCATTTGTTAGTTGCAGTCTTTAGAATGCTTTGATGTCAGAGCAATCGATTGTGTGACTGAGATTGAAGTATCAATATTTACTCATGGTATCCAATAGAAGTGGCTAACAAACATTTAAACACGGTATACCATAGAAGTGGCCAACACACATTTAAACCTGGTATCTAATAGAAATGGCCAACACACTTCCTCTGCATCTGCTTAGATGTTGAAGAATAACTGTTGCTTGGGTTTTACGACTGCTTTAAAATCATGAATAAAGCACAATATATCAAGTTAGGATGTTGTGGGCAATCCAAACTAGTTGTTCTTACTACATTATTTAGAACTTGCATGAAGCTCTAAAAAACACATGAATGGACTGTCAGGCTGGAAGAACAGTGAGATTACTTGTAACCACAAGAATAAAATAATTACCCCGATGAAATTTCAAAGGAGCATCCGAATACTGTTTTAATTTTCCTAAGTAAAGAGCATTTTAATTTGAAGACATCGTAAAACAGTAGATGGAATCACATCCAAAAATTGGTTATGTATTAAGCAGATTGTCCAAAAAAAAAAAGGAGTTTTATGTGGGCATTTTTTAAAAGAGAACATGGATTGTCAGACAGCATAGTCCTCTCTTAATGAAACCAAAACTACGACGTTTCTCTTGAATTATTTTCTACTTCAAAGTAGAAATTCTTTTCATGTTGGATGTCAACTGGGATTGAACACACATCTTAACAATGCTTACATAAATGCCATTTTGTTGTTTATACCTGAAAAAAAACCCAAATAAACAAACCTTCTGGTTATAAGAAAAGATAAGTCTATTAATTTGGCTTTCTCTGCCTCGCAAGGGAGAGACAGTGTTCAGTCTTTTGAAAGTCAGTTTGCATATTATCAGTCTGTAAAAAGATGAGAAGTTGGTATTGCCCAAAAGAAATTAGGAGATTAGGTGAGATTAAAATAGATTACATAGATAAGAATAGATTAGATTAGATTAGTTTTTGCCCAGTTCTTTTTCAGTTACAGGGTCTCTTATTTCTCACAGATAACAGCAGCAGGCACCTGGAGCTGGGATGCAAGAGGCCATATCTGGAGACCGCACCCCAGGGTGTGTCAGAGGAGCACTATTTTCGGCCATCTTCCTCCTACGAGCCACCTCTGCTTTCCCACCCCTACTGCGGGGAGGCGCTGAGCTCCAGGGAGGCATGCATGTACGGGGGAGTGGAGGGAGAAGCGGGCCCAGGACCTGGAGCCGCAGGTGGAGACGACTTGCCTCCGCCCTCACTGAACTGCAACATGTGGGCATCAGTGCAGCCATACCCGCGCTATGGCGTACAGACTGTGGACACTGTGTCCTACCAGCCCTTTGCCGCCCACTTCACCAGCTCCGCCCCAGTCGTGTCACACCATTCGCCATCCATGCAGAGGGCACAACCAGCGCCCCCAGACCTGGTCTTTGGCACACAGCGCGCTCTTCCTCCGGGGCCTTCTTACTCATCCTCATCCTCTTCCTCCTCCCCGCCTGGAGTGAGTTCTCGAGATCGTTTGGGCCATGCTTCTCTGTACCACCACCGCAAACCTGAATCGCCACTGCGGACCCACCGGGAGTTTTCTGGCTTCGCCGCCCAGAGCCCGTCCACGCGAGACTCAGCCTATCAGTGTCAGATGGGGCTGACTGGGGTTGGCGCTCACTGGACTGAAAGCTAGAGAGAGGCACCTGTGTGTGCTCACACAGGACAAAATTCCATCACTTGTCCGCCTTATCTGTCAGACGTGCCGATGTACCTCTGTGTAGTATATTGATGTCGCCCCTACTAGAATTTGCAATTGAGATTACAGTTCTAGACAGCCATAAGGTTGGTGCGAATTTGCACACTGAAGCCATAGTGAGAGGAGGGTCATTCAACACATTCATTGTTGGTGTGATTTAAAATATTTATTTCAGATGGTGGATTACAATAAATCACCATATTTTTTAATGAAAAGGATGAAGAAATTGTGCATTTTGCAAGCAGAACTATTTTCAGAATATTGTCAAACTATTTTAAGGGGCGGCAGTGGTTCATGGTCTTTCTGCCAACTCTGAAAAAGCAAGCACATAATGTACAAATGTACAAATTATGCTTGGGACACGCTAGGACTAAAAATGTCTGCAGTCTGAAAAGTATCAATTTGTGTGGCCTATATGATATACATGTGAATATATATTTTATGTATGAGAAATGTTGAAGGTTTAAGTGGACAAAATAAGCTGGTTGGTTTATGCAAGTGCAAACACAAGTGCCATTTTAGGTAATAGCTGTGTCCGTGGGACAAGGATTTGATACAGGTCCTGGCTCAAAAGTAAAATTTGATACTTGATTTAAAGTTTTTCTTATGCAGTACCTAATGTTGCACTAAACCAAGAAGGAATACCATTATTATTTACAAGCAGATAATCATTTTGAAAGTTTGAACAGCAGCTCATAAATAACAGTAATATTATTAGATACTAGTTTTTAGATTATATAACTCATTTAATGCATAGGAGTGCAAGGTTACAGAGACTGTTTTGTGGAATGATAATCTGCTCTAGGCCTGTGTTGACTTCTAGGCCTCACCAAAAGTGTATTTATGCAAAATATGTGCTTAGAGCTTAAAAAGACTTTTTTGGATAAAGAAACAA
Organism: Limnothrissa miodon; assembly: GCA_017657215.1. NCBI lineage: Eukaryota > Metazoa > Chordata > Actinopteri > Clupeiformes > Clupeidae > Limnothrissa > Limnothrissa miodon. Next base: position 57,201 of record JAGFZM010000906.1, read on the forward strand.
ATCCATATATTACAGTGACCTGTGCAGTTACCGTAAGGATACCCATACAGAAAGCTGGGAAGCAAACTGCGCAGTGGCCTAAGGCTATAAACAAGAAGAGCAGAGAAGCTAAAGAGGAACTGAACCGGGACTTTTTCGTCAAAGGTCGGCACTAACTAAGAACAGTCTGCTGCTGCTGGGATGTTCAAAGTGGGCTTTGAGTGCACTCCGTCCCTTCATCACCACCACCTCCATTGTGGAGCTGGACTGTACTCTCGTGGACCCATCTGATCCGCATCTTGGGTTCAGTCTGACACAGTCAAGAGCTGTAGGCTTCGGCGTGAGGGACATCAGAGGAACCCCTTGCAACCAGATGGGGGCACAGGGGTTGTTCTTAAGCCATGAGAAGAGTCAGAAGCAGAGCAGAACACAGAGCTCTCCGCTGAAATCCCCGATCCAAACGACTGCGTTGGATAAAATCCAGCCAGCAGAAAAGCCACAAAGCAAGTGTAGCACAAAAAAATGAAGTCTGCACTAGCCTCGAAAACATTAAGGATTTCTGGGGAAAAGAAAGAATATAAAATACATGTCAGTCTTTTGACCCAGTGTGTATGGGATTACTTTGACTATTTCAGTGTTTTTTTTTTTTTTGCACACATTTGTGGAATAAATTGTATTTTTTGTCTCCCAGTTCTCAGTTCTCCTGGATGGGGTTTTGTCTTTGAAGAGCATGCTGGACCAAGTCTGTCGGCAACAGGAGGAAGTCATTAGGGTTCATTAGTACCCTTGTGCGGCTGCACAGTCTTAGGCCAGGGTGTTGGCTGCACTTCAGATACATCGTTGATATATTATTTGGAAATCTGATTAAGCCAGATTCTTTTCTTTTCTCACCCTCCAGATGTGTTTATGTGTATGCATGACTCTACTTAACCTTCATGCAGGTGTTGTTTGGCTGTTTAGCAATACCTTTGTCGCCTGTCACAATCCAAACATACCTCTGAAAGTTCAACACTTTCGAGAGCAAATATGAAGTAGCTTAAGATGATTTAAATCCTTAAGTGGGATTTCAAATTAACAGAAAATCTGATATTTTGACAGAGGAAGTGGGTAGCCATTACGAAAGTTAGGTTGGAAGTGGTAACTGTGGGATTCAGGTGCTGAATCAGAAAGAACAGTCATGCAACTGTGCTCTGCGATGCAACACCTATCCTGGACAGCATGGGAATGAACAATTGGTGGAGGTCTAGAAATAGGTCTCTGGGGGCGGTGAGATAGCATTGCTGGTGGGGGTCCAGAGATCTTGAAGAGGTGGGAGGCCCAGACACGTCTGAGGTGGGTGATTTATGTGGAGCTGCATCTCAAATGGCCAACTCTCCTGAGAGTTTCCTCCAGCCTTGGCTAGTGTGAGTCTTGAGGGCCAGGGTTTTTGCTCCTCTCACCGTCCTACAGACCAGAGTCATTAGGGGGGGTGAGTTACGGCCGCCAGTCTATACTGGATCTTGTCGGCGCTGTTAAGCCATCTGCGGCATTGGGGTCTCCTGTAATGAAGGAAGTGCCTACCACTCTAACAAATCAACAGGAACTTCGGCGAGCTCGAGCTGGCAGATGAGCTGCTGTGGAGTTGAAGCAGATGGCTCTGCGCATAGGCCTTTAGAAACCTAGATCCCTTTGACAGATTATGGTGGAAAGAGGGCCTCAACTTGATAGAAGCACAGATACTTTCATCAGATTGTTCTATTCTATGCAGTGAGGTTGCAAAAACAACCCTCTAAAGTTAGGGTTAGGGTTATAATTGATTTAATTTACATACCACAGGCATTTTTCTAATTGTAGTAACCTTTTAACCTTTCATGGAGAGGAAAATGTGACGAACCATGACATCATGAACACCAATGAACGATGTCTGTCATTAATCATACTCGTGCGCCCTTTGGAATTTTTTGTCTTATTTGATTTATTTTAGCTGCACACAGATGGACATTAGGTACTCAGTTTGCTCAATTAAGCAAAGCATCCTGAGCCAGAGCTGACTATAAAACAAATCTACTCGATTGTTTTCACATGTGAAGGTTCACAAGCTAAAAATAAACATGTTTACACACATCTTACACACACACACACACACACAGGTGCAAAGAAATCCCAAGCTCTGAATTTAAAGACAGACATACATTGCTGCATACTGTTATTCTTTCAGTGGCTCTGGGTCTTAATTGCGCATCCACTCTCTGGAAGATTCCCTTAACTTAGCATCCTGGAACAGAACCTCACAGCATCTGGGACCAGCCACATCTAAACAGGAGCACAATAACAATACCAAAAATCACCTAGCAAATAATGAGACTTTGTTTTTTTTTATCCAGTGATATGCTACAGGTAGATACATAAAAACCTACAAGACAGCAAATACATACATCACATTGTGTAGAGCTACTTTGTGAAGTTAGGTGTGGCCCAGATAATGATATGGCACTCTGGACATATATGGCTAGGATAGCCAAAGGTTGCATTTCTGTGGGAAGTTGGAAGGGGGTCAAAGGAAATGTCACATGGGTCTTTAATCTGTCTTTTAAAAAAGGCATCCTCTGTATCTCAGATCCATTTCCGATGCTTTTTAAGCCTCAAAAAGAAGAAAAAAAAGGGGATAGGTTTCATTTGATCAAAACTTGACTGACCTTTCTTCAACTGAAGCTTTAGTAGCATATAAAGCAAAAGACAGCGGACGACTTGAAATTTACGTGATTCAACTTTCCACATAAAAAGCAGTCTATCTCTATTAAAGGGAAGCCAGGTCTAAGCCCCTTGTAGCACACTATAGCCCGGAGTATCTCTTGGAGAGGGGCCGGGGGCTGTAGGGCATCTGGAACTCATTGTAGCAGATCTCCCCGTGCCTCTCTCCTGCTCCGCAACTTGCCCTCCTTGTGCTGCTTCCCACTGTCATCCCTAAATTCCTGTCTGAGAGCTACCTTGGCTGGGCACACTTTGACCCATGAGTTTTAATTCGCCCCTTCCTTGTAAAATAAATAATTAAAAAAATAAAATAAATTTAAAAAATAAAAGCAAGAGGATCAGTGTCTTGCAGGAGCACTCAGAAACACACTTTAAATACTTGAGATGGATTTAATATCAAGTCCATTACGGCCTTTCTAGTGCCTAGTAAATAGTCAATTAGCGGATAATTCTGATTTGATCCACATGTAGCCAGATCTCGCAGAGGCCTCTGGTTGGTGTTTGCATGACTCCAGGGTTGGCTAAGCTGTGACATGCGGTGGCCTTGGCTCCAAGGAGGAGGAGGAAAAAGGGTGTTGTTTGTGGGCAAGTGGCTTTCTCACATTTCACTCTCTCACCTAGCCTTCTGCCCTTCTGTCCTTTAGCAGTTACAATTATACCTCTTGAAAATGTCCTTTAAGGACCAAGAATAGCATGAAGACTAAAGAGGAGAGTTAAAAAATGTCACTTGACTATGACTACTGAGGGTGCAATATGGGTACATTCTTGGCGCAAGGCTAGGCACTGGTCTTTGCGGGAATGGGCTCCTTCAGGCCAGGGAGTTCAGCCCTGCAATGGAGGGACACTTAACGGCGGCTGTGTCCCTTGATCAAAGGCTACATCTGGTTGGCTCCATTAAGACATAAGCCCCATCACATAAAGCTGGGGTCCAGCTACACTGAGTGGCGCTGGATGAAAGCGTCAATAAAAAAATTAATAATTATACAGCGAGAGCCGTATGGATTAGGGGTTTGCTAAGGAAATGGTCGGGCGGATTAACTTTTTATCCATAAGATTAAATGCATGCCCAAAAGATTGATGTACAATGTGCAGTAATGGCCGTGGGACATTGACCAACAAAAAGTTTAGCTTGAAGAATAAAATGCATTTGAGTCATGTTTCTGTAATTGGCTTTGGGACCAATCAGCACAGAGCTCTTCTATGTGAAGAAAGTAGGTTGTTGTCCAACATCATACCTCACTGAACTATGCACATGTTTGGGGGAAAAACAGGATATCGTTACAAAAGCTTTTGTGGTGTACTTTGATGACTGCAGACATAGCTGGCCTGTGAGTTCACTGTTGCGTCACGTCAATTGCGGTTATTAAATCCAGCCATTGGCTGTGCGTGGTTGTTTGTGCCTGTGCACGCATCTGTGAAATAAGAGTAGCCATGTTTATACACTAATCTCATTTTTGTGTCCCGTCTCCCTCTTTCTACTTCCTGAAGCCTCCGCTACTGGTTCTCTGGTTCCCCCTCAACTCCCTGTTCAGCCAATCAGGAGCGAGCTATGACCTATGAGCTATGATCAGGCAGCCCCTCTCCGTCACAACAGAGCCTCCTCCAATGACACACCAGCAGAACAGCATACAGGCATCATGGCTGGCTGAGTGACAAAGGCACCCCAAGATCAGCCGTCATTCGGGCTAGTTTCACAGGACACAAACTGTGTCTGCTCTACCCAATCACACGATGACTCATGGCTAAGTATCTAGCCACATTCACCTGGTCTCCACAATCCCTTAAACGGACATCTAGTCTGAAGCCATGCCACAGCACACTATGTTTTCCCTACAGTCCCCGTCCTTCCCTTCATCTTTCTCGCCCGCTTTCTTTTTCTCTGTCCGTGGGTGCCAGTGATGGGTAAAGAATGCTGCTCTGTGAAAGCGCCAAATACTTTGCCGGTACTGTAAAAGGCACCCCTCTTGGAAGCATGTGGAAAAACAATTTATTTCAGATCACGGCTCTAGTGGTTATGCTTTTGTTACAAAGACAGTACTCTTGACAACAGTCTTGGTGCAGTTTATTTAATAAAATAACAAATGAGCGTTGGGTGGAGGGAAAAGTCTGTAGGGATAAAAAAAAAAAGAAAAGCAAAACAGGAGAGACAGTGTAGGGAGTCTGTGACATACATCTGCGGTGAGAGTGGGAGTGAACCATGCCAGACCTCAGCTTTCAGGAGTTGGAGTATGAAACCCCTCTGCTGGCCAAACAAGGGAACTGTTGACATGCTGCCTTGCATGATTGGAGCTCTACAGTTTTACTTAAAAAGTTTGTGACTTTGTAAGATAAAATTAGACTTCTATGACACCCGGATATGTGTGATTGTAAGTACAGATAATCCTTGGACCTACATTGTGGTAAACCGCTTAATGATATAAGCATGGTGGTAAAGACACACATGACCATCTGTACCATCTCTCTTTACACTGACCATTGCCAATTATGGTGTTGGAGCCTTGTGTGTCCTGGCAAAGCTAGGAGTGAAAGTCAAGTGTTGCATGTGGTTCACATGCCAGCGTGATGCACCTGTGCAAGCTTTTCATCTTGAGGAGCCATATCACTTAACGACTACAATTTGTCCTTAGCCACGGTTGCCAGTGTACAGACATGTGATTCGCTTTAGGTGGACCGCCAGTAATCACAAAGCCTCAGATAAAGACAGTTGCCAGGCACTCTGCTAGGCACCCCCATTGTCCCAATGCAGCCATTTTGGCACCGCCACCTGCCACTAAAGTTCTTCTCAGTTGCCCTAAGTACATTCTCTTAGTGCTTCACAGGCACCTAGTGCTTTGCCCACAGGATAACAGAAAGGGCAGCCACCTCATAGGATTAGATCTGAAAAAGTGACCGCAAATCTCTACCTAATATGTTTGTCCTCCTTAAATCCAAAGTTGAGGCTCTCATCTGGCTCCCAAGACTTCACCCAAGGCTGATGCCCCTTTCAGATCAAGTGTTTCCTTTGACAAATAGGGCTTACGGGGTGGATCAGGGCACCGGTGACTGACGGGCCAGTTAAAAGGGATAAGACCCTCTAAGGGTGATTACCTGACTAAATAAGGACCAGGATGTGATCTGGGAAACCTTGTTTGTTACTTTGCGCGCTCAGTCGAACAGAGCCTCTGTCCGTAATTGGTCAGATCCACTGGGCAAATAAAAATAAAACAAAAGAAGATTGAACAAAGCTGTTTAACTGCCAAGTCCACTTGTGAGATTAGCAGGATATGTCTAAGTTAGGGGACTACGCAAGTCACTAACCCTGTCCTTTGGGTAGGGAAATGACCAGGAGGATGACGTCACCATGCACATCATAATCAGCTGAGAAAAGCAGGAAAAATAAAGTTTAGCCAACCACAGTCAAGGGTTCCCAAGGAGTCTTTCAAGTTTGACACAGTTTAGTTGTTCAGTTTAGTTATTCAATCCTTTTAATTCAGTCTTACCTTGAAAAAGATGTTTTTTTTGTGAAGGGGATGTTCTTACCACAGTGTCAGTTCAAATAATTTCATAATAAATAGCGGTTATTGGTTAATATATCTAAGATTATCATTCATCCAGGTCATGGAAAAGTGTTACAGCTAACTGTTTTTGGAGGTTAAAGATGTTTCCATTTTCAACCCAAAGGTTTAATCAGTTCTAACCTGGCTCAACATTTTTTGGTCTACATTCAGCAGTCAGTGTTGTGTGACTGTGAAAATGGCCTTTTGAGTGATGTTTCACTCAGTCTCAAGAACCAGAAGTATTTTGAACCACAAACCAAAATGCTGTAACCCCTCCCTACTGTGCGCACAGAACTCTCTTTTAATGTCTTTTTTAAAAACATACCACTTACTGAAATTACCACCAACTGAAAAGCTAGCTATAGCAAAACGTGAATACTTTTTTTTGCTTGTGACTTGCCAAGACAGGGAAATTGAGATATTCTGTCACTCATTTGAACAAGCCCCCCCCCCCCCCCCCTCCTAGTTTATGTTCCGTTTGTGTTGGTGTGTGGGAGTGGCGCATCATGGCAAGTGAGGACATACAGCAGCCTGTGAGGGAGAGGATTCCCCGTCTAAGCTCGTAAGAGTGTCAGCAGACTTGTGCTCGATCACCTGTGGTGGCACTGTAGCACAGAGGCGTTCTCAGAAACCAAAGCCTCCATGTCATGTCAGCCTGCCGCACACTAAGTGCTCTAAGCTCAGGAAGGAGGGCAAACTGGAGGATTTAGACTCTCAGTCCCAGGTAGTAAAGGCTCTTAAGCAGGTGATCTGTTGCTCATCCCTTCTGCTGGCTTAGGTAAAGCTCTCCTGAACCTCTTGATCAGTCCAGGTGTGTGTTTTACCACTGTAAATGGCAATGGGAATTCACGGAAAGGTTTTTCTTAGGACCTGCAGTGTTTCCCTGAGAAGCCTGGAGCAGCTAACCCACGTTGAGGTGGGGCGGTGGTAGCACAGTGGTTAATGAACCTGGCTAGCAGTATTGCGCGGGTTGGCTTGTTTTAACAACCGCCCCAAACCGACCCGTCAGGAGATCCAAGCTGCCCTGCCCAACCCGCAAAAATACGTGTGACCTAACACCTGACCGAGGAGAGAGAGGAAAAAAAGCGGTGAATCTGTATTACCATGGAACCATCATTTGTAACAATGAGATCTATAGATGACAGATTTGTGCTAGATTTTCATTAAACCCGCTATGTGTAAGTTTTATTTTTTGCGTATGAGAATTTCTCCCATCTGTCGGCGAAGTGGTATACTGCACATGTTTGAATAAAATGCATTAGCCCTTCCCTTCCCACGGTCCTCATTTCCAATGGTACTCATTTTGAAAATGGCGGCGCAAAATGGATATTCTCATTTGGTACCCAGCCACATCTATATATAAATGGAAATGACCAAGTTTACGGGAACACTACAATTTATTCATGGAGGTAATTACCATCGTTTTACATTATGTTTTTAAAATAAAAAATGTATTTTTAATAAAAGACGAAGATAAATTGAAGATAAATCCTACACATAGTGGCTTTAAAGATGACAATTTTAGGCAAGATTAACTGTATTCCAAACAACAATAAACAAGATCATTATTCATTGAAATGTTGTGAAAAAATTGTCAGAAGAAATCTCTCTTACAAACATAAGCGTGCATGTATGAAAAACACTAGTTGTCAAAGCTGTAACATCAGATCTGAGAATTCAGATTTGAATGAACCCAGCGAATTTGATCAGATTTGAATGAACTTTGGTCTTCTTATAACTTAATTTTGTCTAAAATAAACTACAGCAGAGCATACTTATTATTAAATGTGATATTTCACCAAACTAGTAGCTTATCCTAGAAATCGAGAAAACTCGAGAAAATATTTATAGCACATGACTTGTTGAACTGAACGCACACTGGCTACATTCAAAAACCCAATGAATTGGAGAATGCATATCTTAGGCTATATATCAAATAATCAATGTATCGATGACTTGTGAGGGCCTCCCTATTTATGAGTGCAAGTGGAACTAGGAGATCTTTCTTTACAACACATTTTGATCAATAATGAAACATGTTTTCTGACCTTCCCACCAGCACCCATAATATTATAAAATTCCCTTAAAATATGAACAAAATTATAAAATTCTTCCCTAAAACCACCGGCACAAGGGTCACGGGTTGACCACACATCACTACTGGTTCTTATGCTAGTAATCAGTAAATAGTGCAGCTGCTGTTGTGCCTATGAGAATGGTACTTGGCCCTACATGCTATGATGAAGACAGACTCTGGAGTAATCTATATTGTTTGGCTAAAAGAGTGAATGCATAAATATTATTAAAGTAGGGGGTGCTGTGGCTCACTTGGCTAAGGCACCATACCATAAATCTGGGGTCCGGGGTTCGAGTCCGACCTGTGGTCATTTCCCGATCCTACCCCATCTCCTATACATTTCCTGTTGTTCTTTTCAGTATCCTATCCAATTAAAGGCAAAAATGCCCAAATAAATATCTTATATAAAAAAAAAATATATATATATATATAATTCTCGTAAATGTAAAAGGAGGTCTGCCAATTGCAAACACTGTGGGCTACAAGGCCACTTTACACTACCATAACAGGGGATCATTAAATCAAATGAGAGATATACAACAAGGAAGTTAGTGTGAAGCCAAGCCTACATGAAACAAGTGCTCCCTCCTTTGGCAATAGAAACAAGTGTTCTTTAAAATGGTGCATTCTTTTCCTTCTCTCTCTCGCTTGTTGTTTTGTCTATTTGGCATCACTCCCTGCTCAGACAGGCCGATATCAGTGGTACAGTGGAAACAAGATGGCGAACAAGCGTGACACTGGCAACTCTGCAGCGCCCAAGCACCCAAGAGGGACTGACAAGAGATAGGCAGCAGCAAGGGTGAGAAGCTTACAAGACAGGAGGCGGCCAATTGTACAACGGCAGAGCAGATGATGACTGTCAGCCCCCTCACTATCTGTGTTGTGCTTGAACACCAGCCAGGTATGTGGGGAACGATAGTCATGCTGGGCAGGTATCACGGTGCTTTGAGGTAGCTGTGAGGATGCGATGTCAGTTCCTGTGCCCGACCGCCTCAGGTGTCTATTACATCACCGTCTCTAATGACACGCTTTGGGGTCAGTGGCCCAGAGAGGACTTGAGGACACAGCTTTAGGCACACACCGGAAAAGAAAAAAGTATGGAAAACTTTACTGCAATTGTGCATGTTTTCCCCTCCTTCCAGATTTATAATGTTGAATTTTTTATCAACACGTCTGTCATTTACTTTGATCAGTAAACAGATCATTTGCTTTCCCCTGGTCATGTAAGCTCCTGTCTTTGGGACAGTTTTGGGGAGGGGTAGATTAAGTGTGTCTGAGGTGACTGGTAGCATGGATGCTAATGTTATACAGTATAATAATGTTAGCAGAAAAGGAGAGGGTGCTTGGCGGTCTTGACTGATGTGTCAATGCACTAAAGCATTCTGGGATTTGCAGTATTAGTGGTGTATGCACTATATACTGGCAATCCAGTTCTAATACACATTTAATTTCCCAGTTGTTCATGGTCACTTAACACTGCCTGTTTTACATTTTCTCATTCTTTTCCCTACTGACAGAACTATCTGAAGTAACTGTACTTGTCACTATGATCTGCATACCCATGCCATATATGGGTATGTATATATATATGTACACACACACACACACACACACACACACACACACACACACACACACCCTTTCTGACTGTTGGTAGGATGCCACTGAATTAACTTATAGCACAACTGCAGCTCTCGACCACCCTCAAGTGTTTAAAAGCCTCTACCCTCTAATCACACACTAACAGCCTGCAGAGAAAGAGGGGGAAGAGGAAGAGGAGATGAAGGAGAATAAGACATCATTATGGGCAAAAATAAACACAGACACATAGACACACAGGCAGACACGCACACACACACACACACACACACACACACACACACACACACACACAGGGTAGATGGTAATCAAAGTAAAAAAAAAACAAACAAAAAAAAAACAGGGTGTGTCTGGATGGCAGTGGTGATCTGTGGTGGCTCCTGTCTGTGCTGCTGTGAGAGTGTGACACCTCCCCTTCCTCCCTTCCCACACACACACACACACACACAGACACACACACACAGAGCTGTATACAGATAGGCTTAATGAGAACTATTACAGCTAATGGGGTAGATGGCATCACACATAGAGACATACACACAGTAGAAGACTGGCAGGAAGAAAACATCCTGCCTACCTCAACACTGCCACAAAGATAAATCTCTTAGTATAGACACACAAACACATGTATATAGTGAGAATTTTGTAGCTAATTTAAAGTTTTATAAACAGTCACATCTAAAAGTGTATCTGAACTTAAATATTAATGTTGCAGAGAAGGAATAAGTTGTTAATGAAACACGTCTTGGTTCCACTAGAAAAAACATCTTGTAAATCTGTTACTCTGACAATTCAAGAAGGTTAAGCAAAACATAAAAAGAAAAAGAAAATCTGTTTACAAACAAGCCCAGGGTACTGGAGCCTGAGCGGTGCTGTGTGATTGTGAAGGCCCTCTTTTCTTGTCAGCGTGCGGGCAGCACGGCCCTAATCTGTCATCAATGACAGAGCCATGACTGAGACGGGAACTCTATCTCCAGCCCTCATCACCCATAAAAGACACACACACACACACACACACACATACATACACACACACTCACTCACACTCGTACAGACAATGGGTTGCAAGTCTCCGAGATAGCACAAACAACCAACATAACATAATTAAAGAATCAGGAAATTAGCGAGCCTACGTGTCCGTCTGTGAAGAGGGGCGTGCTGGCAGGGAGGACGGGAGAGTGAAAGAGAGAAAGAGAGAGAGAAAAGAAATTGAAAAAAAGAGGGCGAGGGAGAAAAGGAAGAGAGAAAGGGGAATGTGGGCACTCAAGGGGCAGTGCTGAAGGCCTGAGGTGCCAGGCTCCAGGCCTCTCTCTCTGATCTCACTGATAGTACTGTCTGCCAGGCGGAGGTGATGGCAAAGGGGATAACCAGGCATGGTAGACATGACAACCAAACTGTACACACACACACACACACACACACACTTTCTCTCTTACATACACACAAAAAAACACACTCTCTCTCTTGCACACGCACAAACCTTCAGTACACAGATACACACACAAGCATTCTCTCTCTCTCTCTCTCACACACACACACTCTCTCTCTTTCTCTTACATACACACACAAAAACACTCTCTCTCTTGCACACGCCCACACACACCTACAGTACACAGATACACACACAAACATTCTCTCTCTCTCACACACACACACACACTCTCTTTCTCTCTTACATACACACATAAAAACACTCTCTCTCTTGCACACGCACACACCTACAATACACAGATACACACACAAACATTCTCTCTCTCTCTCACACACACAAAAACACTCTCTCTCTTGCACACGCACACCTACAGTACACAGATACACACACAAACATTCTCTCTTTCTCTCACATACACACACACACACACACACAGATTGTAAGCCTTTGCTTGCATGTTATTGTTGCCTTAAGCTTCTACTCCATGGCCCCCTTGCACCTGCTTGAGTCCTATCAGAGCAGACAAGGGCTAAACACAACAGGGCGCTTTGTTCATCCACCCTGCTTTAAACCAGGGCACTGACTCGATAAACAAACAACACAAGTGATTACGGTAAATTCAAATCAGTAAATTCATCCCTTCCCTCGTCCATCAGGCCACTGCGAAGTCTGCTCTGGGGAAGAGGCTGGAACAGAGGAGGAAACAATCCAGCTTCAAGTCAAAGTGCTTCAGCGAAAGCACACGATCCTATTACTGGTGTCCTGGGGCATCACTCTAACAATGCATCAGCATAAATGAGCTCAAGCAACAGCTGGAAGACTAATAATATTAGTGAGTCTAGTAAAGCATATGGTTAAAGAGCAGGAGAGGAGAAGGGAAACAAAGACGCAGGTAATCTTCAGGAGATGGTGAGCATGTCTCTCTAGCATGCCTCAATGAAACGACATGATTCACTGAAACACTGTTGCAAAAGCAAGCATGTTTTGAACTCTTGCGCTCATCGACGTGATCAAAACCGAGACCTTGGGCATGTTTACTGATCTCTCTCCTTCATTCCGTGTGTCTGTCGCCGCTGTAGGACACATGACATGTCCCCTGCTGCCCTGTTGTTTGGAGCCGGGCTGCTGCGGCTGTCTGGCTGGTGCAGATGGTTATCGGTGCTGCCGCTGCTCCTTCAGTCCCACCAGGACCTCTAATCTCATCCATCCCACTCCACTGTCTGCCCTCCCTCTCCCCACGGACACACAGCCAGCCTGGGCTATCAGCTACTCATACACCATCATACACACACACACTCCTATTCACACACACATTTCTGACTTCATAAGCACTCTGTCACAGACCTTTCATTGTGCTTTATTAAGATAACGTCAAAATTACAGGGCTATAGGCCTCTTTCCTGCAAGTGAATATGACCGGTAATGCCACCTACATTCGTTAAACTTCTAACATTGTGCGTGTCTCAAGTTCTGTCAAGGTCTGTCTCAAGTCAGACCATGATGCCTAAAGAGTTCATAAAATTTTGTAATTACTTTTTATCATCATTCATAAACTGTCATGACTCCACTCATAAAAAAACAAGCAGATAAAATATGAATTGATATACTACATATGTATAATTAACAATCAATTATTAAACTGTTAATAAGTAAAACACCTAGCTACTTTGCTATTCATTGTGGCTCTGTCTTATGAAGTGTTACCCGGTGACCTTTTAATCTCTCTCTTGTTCTTGATCAGTATCTACACCACCTTGCCCTCCCTCTGCCCGTGTCTTCTGGCCTCTTACTGTACAGGAGGCGGAATCTGATGGGCCTGGAATGCCGAGATAAAAGGAGGATGGCAATATGTGGCTGGGTTGCCACTTGGAATACCGCACGCCCAAAGTGGACAAGGTCACAGCTGATCTCTCATGGTCCTTTACATGTCGAAACCGAAGTCTTGTACGTTCATAACTCTTGTAATAAGTGCTGGATGCCGCTGGACAGGCTGCTGGTGTCACCAGACTGTGAGACATCTGAAAGATCCCCTGAGGTGTGGCAGAAGATGGGCCGATGAGGCGGTGTGTGTATGTGTGTGTGTGTGTGTGCGCGATACACAGAGGAAGGAACTCTCCCAAACTCAAACTGTCCTACTATCTCAGCTCTGCCCAGCGGCTTTAATAACACACGGCAATCAGCAATCAAACTGAAACACAAACACACACTTTACTGACAAACTGGACAAAATGCAGCAAGAGACCGACTACATCCACATGCTTAACCTCCCCCCACACCCCCGATTCCAGAACACACACACACACACACACACATTTTCAGAACAAAAACAAACACTTGCACACAAAAAGACACATACCATAAGCACTGTCACATGTAGGCAATAGAACACTAGTGCAACAGCCTGGGGGGCCAACAGCAAGGGCCGAAGGCCTTAATTAAATGAGCTTGGAGAGGCCGGGTTTCTCAGGTGAGCCTGTGTGTCTTAACGCAGGGCTCTTGTCTCCTCACATTAGTCAACTCCAGCACTAGTGCGCTGCAAATCGCTGTTTCATGAGAAGAGGGCAAAGCAGGATAGGACTGGACAGAAGGGCATCGCCACTGTCAGAGGTGACTGTGCCCTCTGGAACAACCCCTAGGAAATGGTTTGGTATCCATGGTTTCCATGGAGTAAGGATCTGTTCTCAGTCATACAGAATTAGGTTATAATTCTAGAAGACTAATCTTGATTCTAGAAGAAGAATCAAGCCAAATTATTTTATTCATTAGATGAGAGCGCAATACTGGCGAACTAGCCTTAACAAATACACTCTTCTCAATATCCCTGGTGGTGGTTCCAAGTTTATTTGTGTGTGAATGACAAAAAAATGAGATAAAGACAAAACAAGATGCATTAAATCCAGACCCCACTGAATGAAGAATGTCTCTCTGAGGACCATTCGTTTTGAGCGTGTGCCTCTGGTTGTTTATCCCCTCGAGTAGGGCCAATTTTCCCAGCGTATGTTATTCCCAACTCTGACTAATGTGCCTGCACAGCGCTTGAAGGACGTGTAGTGACCCCCGGAGGCAAACAAAAACACTGCACTCTCTGGAGCCCTTGGGTGAATACAGCATTAATCACTTTATTGCATAACACTGAAATGGAGATCGAGTTGTGATGCTATACGGCCAAAATATGCTCAGGGAGAAAAAAATTGCTTGGTTTTAATGTGGTGTTTCTATTGTAACAGAACAAAGAAACCTGTCTAACTCATCAATTCTGCTTGTCAAAAGAGGCACAACCTTTAAAGTAACAAAAATTCCCATCACTGCTTTAACTTCTGCGTGACATTTCGACGCAATAAAAGAACCAAATTGGGCAAAACAAAAAAGAACACTTAGTCTGGTCGATCTATTGATGGGGAAATACACAGCTAAACACGCAAAGCAGAGGGGCATACACACTAACGTACATGGTTTTGTAAAGAGAGGTTCTGAAAGGGCCTCACAGCTCGGCATTGCAATAAAGCCTAGCTGCTCCACTCCCTTGTTTGCTCAACAGATTATTCTCATGGCTTCTGCCTGTATTTGTGTACGCACTGTGTATGAAGGTGTGTGTCCGTGTGTAGGCTATGTTTGTGTGTGTGTGTGTGTGTGTGTGTTTGTGTCTGTGTGAGAAAGAGAAAGAGAATGTATGCACAAGGCTGAGGGCGCAGAGCTCCTTTTGTTCAGGTGATAGCCTGTATGTGCGTGTGTATGGGGAATCCCATGACTTTCAATCGGTGCTGAGTTAACACCCATCTTGCTTTTGGCAGTTAGGGCGAGTTTGGCCGCTGCCATTTAATACAATTCAGGCTGCCTAGGTGAGAGGAGTGGAGCTCAGATGTGGTTTCGGGTAAATATTGACCTGTGGTAATTGAACCATCAATACACACACATGGATTATGCGGAGACCAAAGGGGCCTTGGCGGTGGCCAACCAGAAGCTGAACGAGGACGGCTAATGGCCGTGCCGTTGCGTGACTCACCGTCATTTTTATCCCTTTGTCAAAGGTGGGCGAACAATACAGGCTGCACGATGAAAATCGCAAACATGACATGAGTGTGTGAAAGGGGGGGGTTTGCACCACAATGGGTTAGTGACGCCTCTGTCCTGAATCCAAACAAAACACGCCCGAGCTGGGACACTAGTTGTTAGGTCACATGCTTTGGACGCCACCTTTCTTCAGTCACTTTCAATTTGTCCAGACAAATTACGGGTTACAGGTCAGAGTAACAAACCCCGACCTCTCAGCAATGCAGGCAATCTGTCTAAGGCCACGCGTAGATCACTGGGCGCTGACTGGCTATTTGTTGGTTCGCGTTGGCCAGTTCTGTAGCTTCCTCATCTCTAGGGACCATGCAGACCATTAGAGTGAGTAAGTGGAATTTGTGGAGTCTGTCTGTGCTATTGGGTGCTTCAGATTTACGCAGAAATAACAAGCTGGCCGTGTGCCCCACTGGGGTGACCCGAGACAACTAGTCTGAATAAACATCTCAAGGGCACAAAAAAAGACAAGGGCTTTCCAGAGAATGTATTTGCAGAGCTAATGGCTGTCTCAACAGCTCTGCGTTTGGCAAATCGAGACAGGCTCAGCTCACAATATGATTTGTTGCTAGACATTTTACAAAGAACTGGGCACACTGTTAAACACTACCCAGTCAGAAATCAGAGCAAACAAAGGTATGACACACACACACACAAACTTAAGGACTGTTTGCAAGCTAACACCCACACTGGGGATTTGGTCTGACGTAGTGTGTACATGTGTGTGTGTTTGTGTGTGCGTGTGTGTGTGTGTGTGTGTGTGTGTGAGTGCGTGCTCGCATGGGAAGACGGCGCCATCTGTCTGTGGCAATGCAAGGCCTAAATTGCGATGGGTTCTTGAGTGTAGTCCATGATACTCAACAGAGTGGACAGTACTCGACGGGGCAGGACGAGCGCGTCACCGACACCTCGGCACCTCGTCGCTAGCTCGTGAGGAGGAGGATGAGGAGGAGGAGGAAGGGGGAGAGAGAGAGAGGGTAATTAGACACAGCACTGCAATCAGAGGACATGGCCCTTGCCCATCCCCCCCCCACTAAGGTCCCCTGGCTCCAGTCACTAATTGGACACATGACCAGAGGAGCACAACAGGGGAGCAGGGCAGTCCAAGCTTGAGCTGTCGGCCCCCGAAAAAAAAGTGGGTCACGGACCAATTTACCGACTGTCGCGACACACTGAACTTCTTTTTTTTAAGCAAATTCTAACACACACAGACATGCACACAAACACACACTCACCACAGACAACTCACAGACATGCAGGTATTCTAGAAACTAAGGCAAAATCTGTCATAGTGTCACACAGACATTTTGAAAATAATTACATTAAAATAATATATTGTTGGCTGATGAACAAAACCTAACTCTGCATTTGATTAACAATTCCATCTTGAAGTTTTCACCTTCATGTAAAATTCATCTAATTGGGTGTACAACCCGAGTATAGCTTTATTGTGCTAATCCCTGCTATCTGAGAAAAGAAACTTCCTTAATTGTTGAAAACGTCCTTAAATGTTGACTCAACATTAATCAAATCAATACACTCATCTCAGGCACGAAAAGATGGTTACTATTCCGCCTAACACTTATTTACGTTGTTCTTTGGCAAAGAGCTTCCTGTAGTCACGACGGGAGTCAGTTGTACATCACACGGCTGTTAACAGGGAATGTCTGCTCGGTCCAGTTGGCTGGTATGTTAAGAGGGGGGCCTGCCTGGGAGCCCTTAGAGAGGGTCAAGGAGTCCCATTCTTCCCCTCTTTGGAGTCTTTTGTCTCAGATGGAGTACCTCCCGGCTCGCCCTGTAGGTGCATGCATGTATGTTCTGTTCACACAGCTGTCTGAGAATCTCCCACTAATGCTTCTGCTTTTGTGTCTGTGTCAATAATTCTGTTTGCCGTCTCATTATCAACGACTTTGGGGCCTCTGCAGCTCCAGCCTGAAGTCGCTTAGTCGCCTGCGGCATGATGTACACCTCTCCACAGTGGCAGAGGTTACACTTAGAGGTAATTACCAACATGTTTACCTTCACTTGCAACAAACCCAACGTTTGCGGGATCTTTTCTCTCCCGCCTGCCTGATTGCAATCTACCTTCGACAGGACTTTAGTCAGACACAGAAGGGGAGAAGTAAGTCTGAAGAGACTCCTTCCTGTGGTGTGACAAATAGCATGTTTATACACACAGTTCTACTCAAGCTGGGGTTACAGCTTGACTACCTCATGTATAATGTAAAAAGAAGTCATATTCAGTTAGAATATGAAGAGCTATTTGTGTGCATGGTGCAGCAGTGGTTAATAATACTCTGGTGAAACTGGTTCGATTTCTGAACCCCTATGTTCCGAATTTGTGTTGTTTTGAATAACCTAACACAGACACCTAAATACCTATCTATATTACCCCTCTTTAGTCTGTTGGACTACCACAAAGTTGTTTCTGTATTTAAAGTGATTGCAGGTTAAAAATCTGCATTATTTAGGGTAAAATATGTTGTCAATAACCTCTAATTTGAAGATTTTAGGCCTCAGTCTCCACACTAGGTTAACTATGGTGGTAAGACAAGATATTATGAAGAGGGCCAAAAGAGAGGGAATAGGTGTTCACACGTCAGGTATGGGCATGACTGTGAATTACAACATTACTAACTACTTAACTAATTAAGGAATACTGGGAACAGAAGAGTTTAGGAAATGGAATCTTCATCATGAAGCTTGTCTTGGTGCATTTCATCCCAGCAATGATATCACAAGCAGCAGATGACTCTGCCCACAGGACAGATTTAAGTAGAAACCAAACAGAGGCATGACCTTATAGGCACTTTTTCACGAATGACACATAAGACAAAAGCCTGGGGAGGATTACTGATGTTGTTACAATCAGAGGATGGCCGACGGCAGACATGGGCTGAAGAGACAAGGGAATAGTTGGTTTACTAAACATTACTAAACAAAACAAAAACAAAAAAAACTATGAGGTGGGAGAAATAGAATCCAAACACAATATCCAGAAAATTGGACTTGCTTAAAAAGGATGACATAGATGCAGAAGTCAGACCTCAGTGAGATGAGATGCACTTAGTGGTACCACAGTACACACTGCCATCTATTGGTCAAAGGTGGCAATTTCACAAACCACTATACAGTATAATATTGCTATGACGTCATTGAAAAACAATGAGCTAAGCTCCAATTTAATACTCATTCATAATAAACACACGGCCTGGACAAAGCGAGGCCAGAACACCTCCCGCACATAAAGGACTGGCAAGTGCTGAGCGAAAGCACACAAATGCAGAAGAGACCAGGGTGGTGTCAATTTGTCCAGCGACACAAAGGCAGCTGAAATCCCATCCCCATCCCATCCGTGTACACGCCTACTCACACACACACACACACACACACACACACACACAATAGCGCCTTTCTGCGGGATATTAAAACACTGCTTGTGCAGGGTCTGTGATTGGAGACACTACTCTCTGCTGCCTAATGTGGAGCTCGGAATGGGAGGATAGAGAGAGAATCGAGAAAAAAAGAATAGAAAAGAAGGGATGAAAGAGAAAAGTAAACATGCTTGCGAGGAGGCCCAACAGCAAACAAAACATCAGACAGGCGCTTAATGTGACACCTGTTGTGGGTGGTGTGCTCTTTAAAGTGCAGTCTTTGTCGATGGGGTTGAACAGAACAGGAGGTGAGACACACACACACACACACACACACACACACACACACACAGACACACACACGGTCCATAAAAGTGTTCTGTGGTGAGCTGACACGGGAATGAGAATGTCAGTGTTTGCTTTGGAGGTGTTCTCCCGGTTCCTTTGCATGGGCGCCATTGTCTGGGGTCCCCTGCAGCCCATTGTCTGCTGACACGCAGGGCTAGGCCTAAGGTGTGTGTGCAGTGTGTGTGTGTGTGTGTGTGTGTGTGTGTGTGTGTGTGTGTCTGTGTGTGTACTAAAGACAGAGAGAGAGAAAAAGAGAGAGGGAGAGAGAGAGAGAGAGAGAGAGGTGTGTGCACTAGAGACAGAGAGAAAGAGAGAGAGAAAAAGAGAGGTGTGTGTGTGCTAGAAATACAGAGAGAAAGACATTGAGAAAGAAACAGAGTGCGTGAGTGGCAAACTGGAGCCTTGCCAAGTGCAACTCCTCACAGCCTGCAGAGCGACACCTGCACCGACAAACACACACCCCTGTCCTACTCTCTACACGCCACCATCACCCCCCCCCCCCCCCGACCCCAGCACCAGCACCAGCATCGCCACCCTGCTGCTTTTCAGACACCTAATCCCTTGCCTGGCAGGGCACACAAGCCACAGAGTCAAGTCAAGCCCCTTTATGCTGCCTGAGCACATGAGGGCCAGAGAGACACGCAATAGGAAATTGACTTTGTTCCCCTATCCATCACAGGGGGAGTGGGGGGTGCGGTGGTGTTTAGACTGTCACTGGAGTGACAATGTAAGCATGGCTGGCCACAGGATATGACACTAGCTGGCTGTGGAGAAAGAGAGAGAGAGAGGAGAGACAGAGGGGAGAGAGATAGAGAGAGAAAAAAAGAGAGAGAGAGAGAGAGAGAGAGGGGGAGAGAGAGATAGAGAGGGGGGGTTGAAAGAGGGAGAGAGAGAGGCAAAGACAGAGGACAGAAAGAGAGAGGGGAGAGAGAGAAAGAGGGGAGAGAGAGAGGGGTGACGGCAGGGCCAAGGGGTCCCTCTGAAACGGCACTCAGTCCCTGATCTGTCAGTTGTGAGTGCAAGTGGGACATCTCTAATGAGTGTGTAATGCTTTCTTCCTCTCTCTCTCTCCCTCTATCTATCTCTATCTCTCTATCTGTGCATATCAAGGGTGAAAATGGATTTGCTCCCCCTTCACGCTGCCCATGTCTCATGGCTGTCATCAATTATAAAGCGACTCTAAAATGTCACTTTTCCGAAAAGACGGACCAATGACGATCACATGTGGCTGCTCAAAAGTGAAACAGAAGAAGAGGGCGGTGGGTGGGGGAGGAGAACAAATTCGAAGAAAAAGCAAATTCAATCAAGTGTAAGTAACACGCATGTAAGTCCTGGTCCCTGGACAGACGCAGAAATGGTGAGACATAAGTGTGGCATTCCGACTGGGAGTTTGTGTGTGTGTGTGTGTGTGTGTGTGTCTGTGTCTGTGTGTGTGTGTGTGTGTGTGTGTGTGTGTGTGTGTGTGTGTGTACACATCAATGTATGCATGTGTGTTTGTGTTCATGTCCAGACGTATTTTCTTTTTGTGTGTGTGTGTGTGTGTGTGTGTGTGTGTGTGTGTGTATGTACGTGTCTATCAGGGTGACTGATGGCTCGCTGAAAGAGGAACTCAGGTGAGTGTGAGGAGCCTGCGGCTCGTCTCTCTTCACCTGCCGTCAGAACAGGTCCAGGCCACAGACTGCATATACGATATACAAGTTCAGCCCTGGCCACCACAACAATCCTAATCCCTATGCCCTGGACACTAGGAGCACTGAGCACTAGGAATCCTAATATCCACCCTAACCTCTAAACCATGAATCCATAAAGGAATCCAAAAAGTGAAGGTGGTTTGTGGGAATCTTTGAAGGTTTAACTAATTCAGCAACTGAAAGCAAGACACAAGAAATGTGCGAGATTAATTTAGTCTGCAGAAACCAACACATACTCTTAACAGTGTTTTGGGACAAGAATATGTACCATAACACATTACATGTAAAGTATGCAACCGGTTTATCAAAACTGTATCATACATGCAAATATGCAGGAGATCAAAACAATAATATAAACAACAATAATAATTTTAAAAGGCATGCTTTCATTTAATATGCACATTTAACTGGCCACTGAGTTTATGCTTAATTATTCTAAATGTGTGTGTGTGTGTGTGTGTGTGTGTGTGTGTGTGTGTGTGTGTGTGTCTGTGTGTGTGTGTGCGCGTGTATGCCGTTCTCCACAAAGGATTAAAGGACTGTGGGGATGTAGCTGTACAAAGACGGCAGAATAAATAGCTGCCTTTCCCATGACGGGACCTGCCAGGCTGTTGTTGAGTGTGTGATGAGTCAGGGCAGGCGCGCTCCGTGTGTGTGTGTGTGTGTGTGTGTGTGTGTGTGTGGGTATGTATTATTCACTTATCTCCTGTCTTTAGCATGCCCTGTCTGTCAGCATTTAAGGAGCCCACGCTCTTTTGGCTGGCACTTGGAGAAGCTCCAACAGCTTCCCTACAGCCCTGGGGGCATAAAACAAGAGCTGTTCAGGCAACACATGCTCTCAGACACACACACACACACAGACGTTAAATGTATATGTGTGTGTATGTGTGTGTGTGTGTGTGTACACTCTGGGGCAGAATTGTTCTGGCCTGCACATTAGGGCTGTTGTCTGTCAGCAGGACTCATTTCCTTAAACAAACGGCTATGGCACCTCACATGTGGCCCCCTATTCATTAGCGACGCTCCTCGGGGCCTGTATGTTTTGACACAATGCGTTTCAGCACTTCTAATATTTACAAAGGCAGGGACCACCTACATCACAGCAAAAACCGCCCCAACACACACACACACACACACACACACACACTCACACACACACACGCACACACACACACTAATACACATTAATATCACAGCTTTTTGTTTCCATATAATGTTTCCTGATTGATAGGTTGATCTTACACCAGCACCCCTGGGGGGGAAAGGAGGACTGGGCGTACACTGTGTTATGGGCCCTGAGTGTTATCCAACCAGGAGGTGTCTGCGCAGACAGAGGGCCTGTCACTCAAAACATCGCCCGGCTGACAGAAACGATGCCAGCATGGGGAATGGGAGTGTCGCAGTGATTAATGCTGAAAACGTCTGCCCAGTAATGTGTCCACAGCGAAGAGTGCACAGGTTGGCCAGAAGGGGGAGCAGCTGAGCATCCTCTCAAAAGTCCCCTGTTGTTGGAGCACATCCGTTTACATTTGAAAATGTTGTGGCTACACCCATCACTCTAATTACACAGCCTGCTAAACATAACACGAAAGTCTGTGAGGGACATTCTCTACTCAAGGGTTGGGACCAACAGCTTGTTCATTTGAGAGGAATGCTGACATGTTTTCCCACAGTTCTTTGTAAACACTTGGATGACAGCAAAAAAATGCATGCAGACATACATGACCTGGTCAATCTGTTTAGGACTGCAAATAAGCCCTGACGGGAAAGGCTTTGTGCTCTCAGCCCCAAGCGTCAGTCTGCACCTCAACTTCATTTTCAGAGTGAAAAGAAGGCAAGGCTTTAGCAAGGAGCGTGACTTTGAAAGAAGCTATCCGTCCAAATCAATTTTAAAAAAGATTCCTCTTTATGGAGAAGCGTACTGCTTTCTCGGGGTGATAATTAGTGTGGGCTGAAGTTAAAATACCTCTTCTTGCCTCAGACATTTAACATTGTTTTCCTGTGCTGCGTCTGTTACTGAGCTGATGAGTTGTAAACAGACCTTGTTTCTTAGGCTCTTAATTTTGCATCCAAACTAAAGAGACTGTACAGACAGCTCCCTTTGCCGACATGCAGCATAGTACCCTTGGCTAACTTATACAATACCTTTGGCAAACATGCACATTACCCTTGCCTGAAATAGAGCACAGTC
>JAGFZM010000907.1:0-31544 GCA_017657215.1 Limnothrissa miodon
GCTGAAACTTTATGAAAGTAAAGACGCATTCTTTACTTTTACTGGCGCAGCTCCGAGGTACCAAGGCACCAAGTGATTCAAAAGGCATAGCGTAATATAATTGATGCAATAATAAAAATCACAGGCAACATGTAGCCTACTGTAATCAGAGGACACGCCACAATAGCAGATTGCCTACCGGGTGAATAAGAAATAAAGGCCTGCCTGTTATTAAACAAACAGACTCGTTTTTATGAGCAGACACTTTAATTTGCGAGCACACAACATTAGGTATCTATTTGGTCTGACCAGAATACTACACTTATTTTCTTTTTTAGGCCCTATTAAATGGTTAAGAGGTCCATGTTGAATTTTCAACTGTTAGACTAAACCACTTAACTGTCCTCTATCCATCTCCCTCATCACCACCCAGAAGTCTGAAACTTGGCCTGTGTAAGCTCAAACCATAGCAGTCCTAAAGCAAAAGTCTCTGCTTTTTCTCAACACACCAGGTGAAGCACAGGCTGTCAGATGGACTGAATAATGTGATAAATGGTAAATTAGCTGCACTTTATAGGGTGCTTTTCTACTCCTACAAGCACTCAAAGCGCTTTGCGATGTTTACCTCACATTCACCCATTCAAACACATCAGTGGTGGAGGCCGTCGATATGTAGGGGCCAAGAAAGATTTCTAACGTATTTCTGCTGAGGCCGCAAACTATTCCAACTAAACAATACAACACCGCCGCAGGAAGGCAGCTGCAGGGACACTCTCAAGGGCTGAAGGATAAAGGATTGTGGCCTTTGCTCAAGAGGGTGCGACACATGCTTTACAGTGGAGGTCACCGGTGCTCGGAGGCAGCAGCAGCCCCCTGCAGTGTCCTGACTGTGGTAACATTTGAGCAGGCTAGCCAACAGCAAGGTCCTGCAGGGGCCCCAGACCAGAGTCTAAACAGCACTATTGGCAGTGAATAATGGTTTCATTAGAGAGAGACACAAGCAGCATTTCCCACTGGGAGAGTTGGATGCAGTTCATCAACACAGGAAAGCGGAGCAGAGCATGGAGAGAGAGAAGAGAAGAAACGAAGAGAAAAGTGGAGGTGAGGATGACAAAAAAAAAAAAAAAGACAAAGTGGGCTAGAATACAGAAAATGATGAGAGAGAAGAGAGGACAAAAGAGAAGAGGAAAAGAAAGAACGGAGGAAAGAGCAAACTGAGCATTTGCAGTGGTTCTCCTAGGTTGTCTTTGAAAGTGTGGGGGCCAGGACCACGGCTCAGGGAGCCGACACAAAAAGGAGGGTACAGGGTATTTGAAGGCGAAAATATACAAAAACACCCTAAAATGGAAATAAATGAATAAACCTAGTCTTGAAATACCTGTAGCAAGCATAACCTGCAGAGTTAGGCAGTTTACAGTGAGGGAGACTAAATCAACCAACCAACCAACAACCCCAACCCCAGAGTGACCACAGACCCCAACCCCCTGATGGAATCAAGGAATCAAAACAGAAGGCTATATTTATTACCTACCTACAATGTTCATAATTTCAAACATTTACAAGGACCAGGCAATACCGTTTCAGAAACTCTCAGTTTAAAATACATGGTATACAAAGTATCAGGCCCATTTCATTTCAGTGGAAAATATTATTAGGGCTTGCCAAAGTTACATTAAAACCACAAGACAGTTGCATTAAGGCCCAGAAGTTCGCTATGAAAAAAGGTCTGTGTTTAAAACTCTGTTTTAAAAGCTGTGTATTCACCGTTTACCGTCCTGTAGAACATCAATCGTCAATCGCTGCCACTGCTTTCTTGCCTGGTAATATCAGCCGCCGAAAGCCTATATAGCGGTAGGCTATTGCAGACAGCAGTGTTGCGCTTGAGGGCAGCATCATTGAATGACAATTAATGAACATGTTTATAATTTTGGTGGACGTGAACTAAACAAACACGTCCAACATTATATTACTGCCTGATGAATGATACTGTGAACACGTTTTTAAATTTTTGAACTATGAACTGAACTAGCAGCTAGTTCATGTAGAAAGTGAACTTTACCAAAACTGAAAATGGTCTAGTCTGGTCTTAGGCTAACATTACTTTCTGAGACTGCAACAGTTAGTGTAATCACTTCAATGACCCTTCATTTACATTAGTGGGGAAATTTAGGTAAACACATACAACTCAGACAAGAACTAGTGCTAGAAAAAACTGTGCTTACATTTCTCACGAACGAAATCGGGAAACTGGCAAACTATAAATCTTATCTAGAAGCTGCTTACAGGTGGATAACGTAGCCAGGTTACATCCTTAAATTTATGAACTGACTAACACTCTAGCACACAAGACCGGGAGTCCTAATAAACGTCTGAATAATGTAACATAACGTAACTTTAAGTAACACCGGAGAAAGTAACATAACGTAGGTTAAATAGGTAACCATGGATCTGTGAGACCGAGGGATGACTGTCATGACCAAAATAGTAATGTTTATGACCTCCGGAAGCAGAACAGCCCACATTATTAAATAGCAGAGAATGCTCCTGGTTCAGTCTTGAATTTCCCCTTGGGGATCAATAAAGTATCTATCTATCTATCTATCTCCTATCCCTGAACGCCTCAGGAAGGTTCGAGCGACAAGGATAGTGACGGTCATCCCTCGGTCTCACAGATCCATGGTCACCTACGTAACCTACGATCCGTTTCGATGTCACTACGGTCTAAAAAAGGGATGACACATACCAAAAGAGTCGCGAGGGCCCAGAAACAATTATTAAAACCTCGCTCGGCCACAGACATGAGGGCGACATCACCCACTGAAGCTGGGCGAGTGACATCCACCCTGTAAAAATCTAGTAAAAGTGCATGGCGTTGACCATGAAAACGCTGCAGATATCATCAGCTACCACACCCTTAAGGGCAGCCCAAGACGTAGCTACACTCCTGGTAGAGTGAGCCCTTTTACTACACGGAATTGGTATTCCCTGAGCTCTGTAGGTGTGGGAAATAACTTCCACCAGCCAAATTTTCTGTTTGGAAAGCAGGAGCCCCCGCCTTGCTGTCCCATAACAGACGAAGAGTTGGGAGTGCGCTCCCCTCACAGGCTGTGTAAGGGCCAGATAGGCCCTCAAGGCCCTGACTGGGCACAAAGTCAACAACTTCTCCTGCTCAGCCTGTGAAGTGGAAGAAGGCTGGAATTGAGCCAGCTCCAGAACCTGGTTGATGCACTGCGGATTAAGAACCTTAGGCAAAAAAGCTGGATTTGGCCAAAGTGACACCCCTGTGCCCCCTGAGTGCCACCACAGGCAGTCATCACTGATGGAGAGAGCACAGAGTTCCCCGACACGCTTTGCTGAGCAGAGCGCTAAAAGAAAAGCAGTTTTCAGAGACAATTAACGTAAATTTGCTTCTAAGATACGGACCTTCGGTGAGTGACGTTAAAACAAAGGGCAGGTCCCAACCCGGCGCCCTTAAGGTGCGGGGTGGCCGCAACCGTCAGGCTTCCTTCAAGGACTGACAGACCAATGGATGCCTGCCAAGGGGACCATTATCTGCGCCACGATGAAAGGCTGAGATGGCTGCAGCGTAGACTTTCACAGTACTGGCTGCCTTGCCTTGATCCAACTGGGACTGCAAGAAGCGCAAAACATGTGGCACAGGGCAAGCTGCCAGCTCGAGGCCCAAGCTGTCACACCAATCTGAAAAGATCCTCCATCTGAGTGCATAGGCAGCTCTAGTGGATGGAGCCCTGGCGTTGTTCAGTGTGTCCTGAACTGACTCATCTAGGAGTTCAGAGACGGGCTCTGCAGAGGCCAGACCCACAGACGGAGGGCTTCTGGGTTCGGATGCCAGGTCCGCCCGCCTGCCTGCGAGAGAAGATCTACTCTGCATGGCAGCTGTGCGATAATACAATTTAGCACAACAAAACACTATGGCCCCGGCACAATGGCAAAACACACAGAAGATAATACAGTGGCCTGTAAAACAGTCAGGCTACGGAAAATGCCCAGCTGCTAAGCAGCAGTAACGCACATGGGCTAGCTCAAAAGCCCGGCGCAAAGCAGCACGGCGGCCCACACCAGCGCGCTAACGCACCTAGTGGGTTCGCACAAAGCCCACGGCTGCGAACAGCGGTATAGGCACGCAGTCGCCAACAAACTTAAACTGGAAAGAAAGTTTTAACAAGAACACACAGACCACTCCAATTCTCGGGGGCACAAGGCACCCGTACCACACAGGTAACGACTTTAGCAAAGTCAAGACTTTAGAGAAGTGCAAGGACAAGATTTCTTACCTTGATACAAATTGCAGGCTCTTACTTACGGTCTACCTGAGACGAGAAGGTATAAGACACTGAACCAGGAGCATTCTCCGCTATTTAATAACGCGGGTCGTTCTGCTTCCGGAGGTCGTGGACATGACCATTTTGACATATGGTCTCGGTAATGGGCAGAACGAGTGAAGGGGATCATTCCTTTTTTAGACCGTAGTGACAGTCAGACCGAGGTCGAAACAGATCGTCTGATGTCTATCAGCTGATGACCAACACAACAAAGCAGGCAAGGCGGAGCGTTGTCCAATCAGAGCCCACAGCCAGACCTGAGAGTGGGCTGGGGGAAACGCCAGTGAGTATGCAAGTGGAACTGCGCTACAGACGCAAAGACTTGGGGAGCAGTGGAGAAATGTGTCGACAGAGATGGTTGATAAGGGTTCAGTATCTTTGGTGTCGAGTCAAATACATAGGCAATGAAAATTCTGAAAGTGCGGCAGCAAGAATTAAAGGCATTATCCGGAGTGAAACAACACGTAGCTCTGTTGATTCACGTTGCTAAGTGCTATTCATAGGTATAAGAACGACAGATTTTCATGCACGGTAGACCGAGTAACGAAACGGCAGCCAGCGCTAACTGATTAGGGCATGTCAGTTTCGTTTTCATATGCCCAATATGCTTAGCGTTAGCGGGCAGTTCGTGAATTCGGTCTACGTTGTACCTACTGTTGTAATTCTGATACCTATAGACTCCATTCGACAGCCTCAGTCAACAGAGCTACGGGTTGATTCACTCCGGATAATCCCTTTAAGGTGCGGCGGGACGCCGCAGTAAAATGTACATAGGGGAAACCCTGATATGTGAAAAGAAAGAGTAGGGATGAAGACAATAGTTGTTTCTCAAAGTCAAGAATGCTTACTTGATAGAAGGGTTCGTTTGTTGCTACAGAGACAAGGCTAAAAACCTTTTTAGGAATTAGGAACAACTGTACAGTAACTTTCTTAAAATAAAAACAAACAAAAAGTGCCGTTTTCATTTCCTTCCACACTACACCCTTGGAACTGCTAGGTGATGGACTGAGCGTGCATCGATTCCCACAGTGTGTCTTTTGACATGATCGCCCATAAGCACATAAACTTCACATAAGCCATCCATGCTCGCTGTGACAGGCCCTTTATTCATTCCCATTACAAAGCTACTCTAAATGGCAGCCCAGTCCACTTCCCAATGTCTTCCCCTTCTTATTCATTCCTTTTATTCCCTATCTGTAATATATTTTCTGAACCTCCCCATCATATTCTCCCCATCCCCCAAGCTACCCAATCCATTCTCATCAGCAGTGAAGACAATTAAGGATGAGGAATGAAGCGCACCTATCCAGCTGAATCCTTGTGCTGCCTCAGAGCCAGATTAGCATTTAGAACTGTCCTCGCTGGCGCAGACACAGTAAAACAGATGAGCATGGAAATGAGAGTACAGGCCTCTCAAGCCCCTCTGCCTAAATCTGCTCTGCTTGCGCTGAGGGAGTGTGTTTAAACGCTGAGGAGCCGTGCGTTAATGAAGCAGTGAGTTATTTCGCTTGCTTTGACAGTACAACAATAATGCCCATTTTCCAATACAGTACCTACTCTACTCGATTTAGTTTTGGTAACAGGTTTGGTTTTCCATTAAAAATAGGAACAAATACTAATGGGTACAACTCAAGTGGGTGTAGTTAGCGGGGTCGAACTGCTGTCCAAAAACAGCCCAGTAGTCAAGTTGGCATGGCTTGGAATATTTTATTTTAACAATGAATAACCGATAGACATTCAAAGTTGACCGCACTGGATACAGGCAGTTGCTAAGGTTGTGAACGTCAGTCTGTTCACGTCACATTTTAGTAATGGCTAAGCCCGTATGGAACAAAAGCAGGTACACCTCACATTTTAATTTCGGCTCAGCCCGAATAGAACCTAATAAAAGCGGGCACAAAAAATCATACCTGGTAACAGAGCCAAGTAGAGTAGGGCTAAAACCGTGTAATGGAAAAGTGCCAAGGTGAATAGGCAGCAGTGCACCGGTGACCTCTACTGTAAACCACGTTTCGAAACCCCCTCAAGCAAAGGCCACTCTCCTTTATCCTTCGACAATTGAGAGACTTCGAGGAGACGTGTTGATGGAGTGGTGGGTTATCTCGCTTGCTCTGAGGAGCAGACAGTACAACGAGGGGGTGAGTAGGTAGAGTGTCGGATCAGCAGCACAAGTGAGGTCACAGACCCTGCTGAATACAGAAAGGGAACAGGCAGAACCAATTTACTCAGGCTCAACACCAAAGTCCTAGGCCCTAGACCCTGGATCCTCAAAGACTTATCTAGCATGAAATCTGCCTCATGATTTGCAGATTCATTCTAGTCATTGAGGTTTTATGAATTAGGGCTTAGGAGAGACATTAGGATTCAGACACATTAGTACAGTATTCCAAAAGGGGCAAACAAAAACCTTGCTGCCATTACAGTGCAAATGCCACACATAACAAGCAGACATTACAGTTCAAAAACCACACATGCACACTTCCTCGGAACAGAAGCCTGTATGCAAATGCATCTACCCTGGAGACACACATCTCTGGCATATTCCAAACGAGTAAGGGAAGATTTTCAGGTATTGTTAGAAAACCTTTTCAAAGAAAGTAGGACAGAGAATCACAGGTAGAGAGAAGACAGCACACACACTCTCCATAGTGCTGCAAACATTTAGACAGACACACTCACACACACACACACACACACACACACAGTGACTCAGCAGTCCCAGTGATGCATAGGCTGGTCCTCTTAGCTGCCGCATTGTGCATTGGGTCAGCCTAGACTGCAGGAAAAATATCACCAGGCTGAGCCTGCCCTGCTTACTTAATAAGGACAGAAGGAAGAAGGCAAGTAAGGCAGAAAACTGGACACCTGTAACAGAACTATCAGAATCAAAATCAGAAGAGAAAGGTGTAAAAAAAATGTGGTGAAATTTCGAACTACTGATTACTAGAAAGCAGAGTCAGTTTTACATGCACACTAACACTGGTAATGACAGACCTGTTGATTTAACTGGGGTATCTTAGTATTTTGAATACATGCATTGAAAAAAAAGTTATTGACCAAAGTGCCTTTCAGTCTATGGCAATAGGTGGTGATACTCCTGTTCACATTTCAACTAGCCTAGTGAAAAAAAACCTCTAAATACATTTGTGGACAAAACAAAGCTGCTAGATGCTAAACCACAAACTTCCAAGGGAGGAGATGGTCAAACACTGAAGCACATTAAGCCTGGTTACATTTTGTACATGGTTACAAGTTTTGACAGTTGGTCTCAATGAAAGAGATAAACAGAGGAGGCAGGATTGTGCTAGATCAAAACAAAATGAGGATAGAAAAAGAAAAGATGGATGGAAAAGAAAGATGGATGATGAGATGGAAGAAAAACCCACTGGGAGACAATGACATGGCAAGAAAAAAAAGACAAGAATCAAAAGCGAAGGAGGGTGCGGGGGCCATGTGTATGACGACAGATTGTGCACAATTACATGCTGTTTGGTGAGCGTTTCATTTTACAAGGCTGGGATTACACAGCATTACAGAGGGGCATTAGAGCAGCAGTTCAGTGGGGAGAAGCAGAACTAAAGCTGCACTGCGATACCCTCCCTGCTGAAACCTTTCTGTCTCCAGTAATTAAGCTCTTCATCCACTCTTCTATCCACCCCCCTCCTTCTCCCGCTCATGATGCCAAGTTCCTGCTCTAACCCTTTCACTTCTTCCCTTTCCTTTCTCTTCCTGAGGGCTTTATGGGTTTAGTCTTAATTATATGGCGTGGCGAAGTACTGTGACTTCTTAAGAGTACCATTTCAAAACGGAACGCAATCAGGGCGCTGGTCCAGCTGCTGTAAGCCATGCCAACGAAAATGTGGTATTTGGCCGTAGGTCTGAGGTAGCCATGCATGAGCAGTTTTCATTCTTATCCTTTGTCAGCACACACTGATTAATGGGAGAGCTGCGGCGCTGTTTGCACAAGACATTTCAGCCATGCTACAACTTTGGGGAGCTCTCTGAACTGCCCTCTACCGAGCTAGGGGTCAAAGGTCATCAGATTGTCTCTGCTGAATAGCGCGCGTCACCCTGACCAGCACGGATGGGTTTGTGGCATTTCATGGGATGCTCTCTAAAACGCTGAGGAATGCTGCTGGAGATGGGAATGCAAGAACTCGGAAGTCTATGAAAACAAACCTCTTGAGAATGAGCAAACAAATGGGAGGAGGATGTTGAAAGGCTAGAGTCTATCATATATTCTAGGGATGTGGAGACGGAGGAATTTTTATCTCTTGAATTTTTATCAGCAGATGGCTTGATAATAGTGTGCATTTCTCTGCCAGGTAAGTGTCCGATTAAGCGTGAAAAGCAGCTAGTCACCGAAAGGAAACGGCACAGTCTTTGTAAAATTGTGTTTTTATAAACTGTGCTTAGAAACTGATGTGTTTTCAAAACAGGAGGAGGTTAAGCCTCCTGGCCTTACCTACAAAACCAACATAGAAAGTGAAGTGTACACACATCACATCACAATACACAGCAGCTTCAAAGCCTAGTCAAGTAAAAGGTGCTGCTATGTTGACATAACCCTTGCCTATTCTTTGGTCGAAGCCTTTCAGTTTAACGGGGGGATGACAAAAACATTCCTCCTCGCCAAAAGTGGTCCCTCCCAAAGAGAGTGTAGACAATTCTGCTGCTCCGTCTGATTACATCATGCATAAGACTTACATAATGTCTGTCAATGAAAGATGTACACTGCCTCAATAAGTCACAGACTAAGGACCTGATAGGCCTGCATTACAAGACAGGGGAGTTCAGCATTGGTTCAACAAAACACTGCTTTCAACATTGTGATTTAAGTAATGCAAATGCCAAAAGCTCATCCCCTGAACTATTAAAAATCTATCCTACCTATGTTCTGCTTCACCAACATTGGCTTTCCTAACAAACATCAAAAATCCAAACTCAAAAAAAAAAAAAATTCAAGAGAACAAGCAGAACAAATAAAAAGGAACAAGGAGCTTCCACACTCACCATAGAATAATCAAGGATCAAAGGATCATGAGTCATGACACACCAATTCAGAGCTTCACACAGACTGGAAAGCAAACAGACTGAACATGACAGTGGGCTGTGACAATTCTGCCACAAGTTGTGGGTTTGTCGAGTGTGTGTCTACTGTTCTCTTGCTACAGTGCAAGTTGTCCACATTGCTACACAGAACACTTTCTGCTTTTTCACAAAGAAACAGACTGTTCACTGCAGAAAGGATTCCTAAAACAGAATGACACCAATTATCTCCCTCTCTCTCTCACACACACAAAGAGCAGTTCTACAGGGAGTAAGCAGTCTACAGTGCTATGCTATTTTGCAAAGGAACAGAATGACAACAAATTACACACACACACAAAATGTATTTATGCATTTTACCTTATCAAATATTAGATTGCTCTATAGTGTTTAGATTTCCATTCACTGCCTCAATATCCTGGACACTTACTTTAATAATCCACTTTCATCCTACTCAAACATCCTGTAACTTACCCTGTGAGTCATTTGTTACAATGAACTTTAAAGGTTCACAGCAAAAGACAAACAATGTGCCCGTGTGGAGGACACAGTGACGCATCGGCTCTGGCAAGAGTGCTTTTGCTACAGGCTGAGGAGGCAGGGCATAAAAAAAAAAATTTGCCTTCATAGTTCACTGACAAGTTTTGAACAGTAAATATGCTCACATATGCTTACAAGTATGTTTGTATTACAAGTGGAAGATCTCAATTGTCTCAGTGTTTGAGCTGTCCATGCTCAGCATGTCAGCGGAATAACATAACAGAGTGGGGTCACGTGACTCCAAACGGTAGTGTTTTTAAAGGGAAATTAATTGAAATAAGTGATCTGGAAAACTTTGATCGATTATAGTTTCTAAATGTCGCTTACGATCGCCCAGCCCTATCGCTAAGGGAGGGGGAACATCCTACTGCTGAGGGCATTTTACAGAGCTGTGCTGCAAACAAAAACAGCTTCACCTTGAGGTTAAACCCTTTAGCCTTACACTGAGTGTCTGAGTGACATTGCTTCTTTCCCACTGCCATCACTCTCCTGATACTCCCCCTGCTCACCAAAACAACCAGACACAAGAACAGCATCTTCCCCACTGCCATCACTCTCATGAACAGTAGAGAGGATAACCATCTTCATTTGGCCATAAGCTCAATACAGTCCTATAACTCTATAGATCCTGCACATTCTACTACATACTATTAAAAGGTGACACCGAAATTTTGACAATTGCTTCTGTCTCAGCTATTTGGGAAATGTAGAATCGCCTCTGCCTGCTTCAAAATGGCTAGCAATGGGCATTTATTGTTTCTATCCTTAAAATACTAGTTTTAAAAAAGTGCTACTCACAGAGTGATTAATGGTGTTCACTGATGTTCCAACCCAAGTATCATAGGGAAATATGATTTCTGTCATGTTTTATTTGCAAGTGTTAAAAACTGAACTATAACTTAAATTTGGGGATCAGGAAAGAAAGAAAGAAAGAAAGAAAGAAAGAAAGAAAAAGAAAGAAAGAAAAAGAAAGAAAGAAAGAAAGAAAGAAAGAAAGAACCCTTTTAGGTCTTCAGTCTTCAGATTCTCCAGTTTTTTCATACTTTGGATTAAGCCAAGGCTAGAATTAATCAAACACTTCATTGGAATCACAATGCAGGCACAGCCACAGACATTTGAGGGGGTGCCACAGAATGCTGGAAATCCACTGGGGTTTTTAATTACAGAAGCCTCTGATCAGCAAGGCACATAAAACACGTATAGGCTCAGCACAGCATGGTTCACATGACCACTCAGTTAGCCGTCACATGACTATTAATGCATACGCAACAGGCACGTGGCCAGTGAGTTGTGTCAGTGAAATTCTAATAGGAATCTAGTTGTCTTTTACTATCTATGCTTGCGTCACTTCAATTTGTCTACAGCCCATTGCACCCAAACACTGCGGCATACCATGACTGGCACAAGTTGTCCCAGCAAACACTGCTTTTTCCCCGCTCCAGGTTTTCTCAATGTACCCAAAAGTTTCTGTTTCTGCGAGTACCACAGACGGAACACAATCATCTCCAAATAAATTAAAGGGAGCAGGTGTATCCAAATCTTTCCACCCTGGGAGTGGAAAACTGGAGGATTAATCTGGATAAATGGTGCTTCCAGAATAGATTTGTTACAATCTCAAACGGAAATGCAATAATGCTGACAAAGTGGTGAGCTAAAAAATCCTATTTGAAAGAGTTATCAGAACATACATTGGTTTAACACTGTAATGTCTGCTGCCATATCTCTTATAACACTGACCATAAGGCACCATATCTTTTGTCAAATACTTCATGCTCCAAAGTAATAAAAATGTAAACAATAATGATTTATCATCCAAAGGGTGGATTCAATCAAATATTGCATGCAAGCTATTGAAACCTGTCCTGACACACACACACGCACACACACACACACAGACACAGGAAGCAGGATGTTATTCACATGAAGCTCCTGCATGGTTGCTACCCAGAAGTTGCAACAGCAATCATGGCCAGACTCATAAGGGTGTAGTCAGACAAAACAAAAAACAAAGCTTTGTATGGTTAATTACATTCATGTTCACACACATTTACGGTGTACTCAGAAAGCATTTAGGTTAAGTTTCCGGTTGCCGACCGACCCTGTTGATTTGTGTGCGACCCAAATTATTTTATTGGACTTATAAAATAAAATAAAATAATGTGAGACTCAAATTTATTTCACAAACTTCGGTTAAAAAGAAAAGTATGTATTTTTTGAAGTAGCCTAAGCTGATTCCGATTTCCACAACAAAAAAACAATGGCGACATCGCTGGAAATATGCGTGGTCTCCGTGAATTGCCCTTGCAAAGAGGCTTCAAAAGTTGTTAAAATTGCTTCCAAAACGTTGTGATAATGTGAGACTGAGAATAAGACAGGCGGACAAAAAAAAAACGAAAAGTCAACCAAAAAGAAAGTATGATGCGTTTGCTAGGAAAAGCGAATAGTGAAAGCTGCATTAGCGAAAGATGTGCAATGTCTCCGCTCTTTGCGAGGATATGGGAGCTGATCATAAAGTTGTGCTGTTTCGCAGTGAAGCCAGGTGGCTCTCCCGTGGCAAGATGATGTCGCATGTCCTTGAGTTCAGGAGATACAGGTGTTTTTGGAGGAAGAGCGTGTGTGTGTGAGTGTTAATGTTTTGAATGGTAAAGTTACATCTGGTGCTGTAATGTTAATGTACTAATTTAGAGATGGATGCTGATGTTGTTGAAGTACATCATTGTAAACCATCATTGGGGGGGGGGGGTTGATACAGGTCAGGTGGGGCACGAAAATTCTCCTTCTATGGGGAACGATCAAAAAAGAGAACCACTGATCTAGCTAGACTAACTACATTTTTTTTATCTCAAACCTGACCATAATTCCATTTGCTGCGGAAGGAAATAAAATAAAATAAAAAAATGTCCATGTTCCCATGGGGGGGGGGGGGGGGAAAAAAAAAAAAAAAAAAAAATTCCCTACCTACCCATGTCTAAAATTGTCAACAAATCGGAAACCAACAATTATTTTTTTTAGGCCTTAAGTGTCGTAGTACTTGTACTTTTGAATCCTCCATCAACTGAATGAACAACAGCTTCTATCTTCTATCTCCAGGCTAAGTGTTGCTCTGCAGAGTTGCAACAGGGAAAGGGAAGCAAGCCCTTTTGCAGACAATTTATATTTTCTTGTAGAAACCCTGTGGTTTGGATACTCAGGCTGGAAAAACACACAGGTTACCACATGCAACATTCCTCACGCATACACACGCTTGCTCACACTCTTTCACCGCTCACACACACACACAGACACACTTAGCCCGCACACAAGCACACTCTCCTCCTCAACCTCTACCCTCTCCACCACCTGCAGTCTGCACTCCCACCAATCAGAAGAGCTCCCTGGCAGTTCTGTCTCTATGGCAGCAGCACTTTGGGCAGACAGACAAGCAGACTCGTGAGAATCATGACAGCCAAAGACTACTCCAACCCCAAATAATCACTTCCATTTTAGCTCATGCTTTTAAATGCTGGATGAAAACACCCACCCAGTGGTAATTAACAAATTTCTGTGTGTGTGTTGTTACTGCTGGACTGTGTGACTGTCTTTGAACCATGTTTTTTCACTAAGAATAAAGCACTGTTTAGACCAGACTAGTGTTTTAAAGGAGCCACAACTGTACAACGGAACTCTAGAACAGTACTTCAAAAGAGAAACTCCCCCCAAAAAAGAGTGACCATCCTGAAATGAAGGCTTTGTATTTCTTTGAGTTTCCTGATGTGAAACTGCACAAAAACAGCTTTTCAATTATAAGTCACTAGTCTCTGATCATGAAAAAAAAAACACCACTTCGACTAATTTTCTGCAGTCTCAGCCTCTCTTATCCTTTAAAACCCATCTCCTTCTCAGTTAGACACATTTTTTTTTTTATTTGGTTTCTTCCTGTTCAACAAACCCTTTGACCTTCCCCTACTCACGGACTTCTGTCTCATCACTGGAGAGAGAGAAGAAATAACTTCAATCCCTTCAGAGTAATGTCTAAACACAGAGTACAAAACTCGCTCAGTCAGTCAGGCAAGCCAGTGTAAGCAAACCCACCCACCAGATCTGCAGCAGTACAGAGATTAGCACTCCGTTGCTGAACAGTGCTGCACTGACACCAAAGCCCTCCATCCCACCCTTGACCACTGTATTAAATGGCCTGGTATCAGGTTTGATTATCTTATTATAAGGCTCCAAGCTTGACATTCAGCTGCTATTGATGCTATTTTGAAATTAATAAGTGCAGGTAATGAATTATATTACAGTCCAGAGACTAACTGATTGAAAAGAACACTACGTACAATACGTACAAGGCCATTATATACGGGTTGCGAAAGACAAATGATGCACACAAGACTAATTTAAAGGCCCACTATGCAACATTTTCATTTAATTAATCCGTTTCATACTGTTTAGGATGCTAAAATGAGTCATTACACGGCGAGCGAACGGTGTAGAATGCGCCACCGTAGCCTATATCGGTAGATACAGCACTTGCAATGTTCAGCAGCGCGGACCGCCTCCAATAGAATGCAGTGCAATACAATGCAATACAGCTGTCTTTAGAGGGAGCTCGTGAGAGAAAAAAACAGAACGCTGCTTAGCCCTTCTTTAAATCTAACCCTAGGAAACCTTTAAAAATTCACCACCAAAAGTGAACGTTGTGCCTGTGTGTGTGTGTGTCCGTGCATGTGTGTGTTTAGCTGTGGAGTGGATTTCAGCAGTGGGGAAGGACAGAAAACGCAGAAGAGAAGTGAGTATGCGTCTGACTGGGAGGCTCAGCAATGACTGAATCTCCCTCTACAATGGCATTTGAGAACACGGGGAGTTCAGCCAAACCCCCCACTGTGTAACTAACCGCTATGAGCCTGCAAAATGAGCCCCGTCCAACCACCTACCAGGCCTGGGCTTGGAGACTCAATAGTCACACTATTTCTTTCTCGCACATTCATAGCCTAGCGCAGTTTCAAATGGGCTTTGTAACAATGGCCTCAGTGTTTTGCCATACACTGTTCAAACCAGACATCCAACTACTTAGAATAACAAGGGATGTATGAACCTCTGAACATGTAACACTATAATCTATGGACCAAAGACAACAGGGTCTCAATCATAGGCCTGCACTCTGTTTTTAATTTCCAGTTTTAGTAGCAAGCAAGCGTCTGTCAGCTCTGATGAATGAGCAGGGTGAGATGGAGCTCATCAAGCCTGCATAATGAGGGGCTGATAATAACCACATCTGCGGCACCTTGTCTCTCAGGGCACTTTTACTGGGGACCTTTGGCCATTTGTTAAACTTTAATTACCCCCCCCCCCCCCCCACCCACACACACACACACACACACTTCTCCTCTGGGTTTGTCAGACTATCACGACAGATAGCCTACGCACGCACACTGCTGGGGGTTGGGCTACTTCATGGTCCCGATTATTAGACCAGACACAATACAGGGCTCCCAGCCATCAGCGGTCCTAACACTCTACATTGGATTAGGTGCTTGAGAAGTAACAAAACAAACTAGACAGAAAATTAGACAGAAATAAACAATGACAATTGAGTTTGAATTGAGTTACAAAAAATGTTTGTTTTTAAATGGTCAAAAACCTTTAGGCTACCACATATGTTTTATGTGTGATCAAACACTTTCACACAGAGCATGTTTGCCTCTGATGTCTGTCACAATGCCAAGTCTGGTTAGTAAACAGACACATTGAGGTTACGTTGTTACTGAATAACCAAATAGAAGGCCTAATGATACAGTAGCTTCTTAAGACAACAGGACCATAAGCCAAACACAGAGATAGACTAACGTCCATGTATTGCCCTACTACTGCTTGCATTGAAGAGACAACCATTTGACCCCTGATGGTTCATATCTGCAAAGGACAGCATCAGAATGTCATAACCTACTTACACCATTATCTAACTAGGCTTAAAGCCTCTTTGGACAGTGCATCAGATCTCTGTGGCGAACCCTACAGGGAAACAATGATGCAATTTCAGGAAATTAAAAAAAAATGAAAATATGTAGAGCTGAGGTAGTGATGAGGAATTCTTACACAACTGTTTTTCAGCATCTGTCGTTGGTGAGTCACAGAATCATTGTCTGCTCAGTGGGACAAACAAAAAAATTTCCTAATGATGATGCCTCCATACACTGTGAGTACTTAGGACCCCTTGAAGGGATTTTGTGGACTATTACAAGCTTCATAGATGATGTAAAAAGTCCAGAGAACTGTAGAGTACTGAGTTGTTGTTTTTTTTTTTCAAAAACTTTTTGTCAAATAGATGAAGACCACAAGCCTATCACTGGCCCACTGTATGGTTAACAATGTTGTGTTTTTTTCCCCCCACTGCAAAGGTATTTGTATTTGTAAAGTAAAATTCATGTAAAATTCATGTAAAAATCCAGTTAATATAATAGCATTAAATTAATAAAATACCATAGTGAACATTATGAACCCCACCACCACCCACCGTATTTGGAGTACCCTAAACAGACAGAATAATAATACACAAAGAAAACTGTTCCTCTGAAAGTACATTACAGTAAAACAGTAAAACGTCAGTATTGGTTCTAAATCAAATTGGAGGCATTTAACAAAACAAAAACTGCAGCCTAAGCTCACTAGTCTATTACACCGGCCACCAAGCTGTCTACAACATTCTGAGAGAAACAGTTCATGAACACAAATATTTTTTAGGTATTTTAGGTCATAAGTATCCGTACAAAACGCATTATTTGTGCCTTTACTAATACCGTTTGGGTGTCCACCCCTACTGTGAACCTAGGCATCTCCCCTTGAACTTGCAATTTGCAAGTTTGAATACATTATGGGGGAAAAAAACATCATGAAAGACAACACAGGGGCTGCAATCTTCGAACAAACACTAGGAGCACAGGCTGTGCACCAAAACATACCAAACCATGGCCAGCCAATCGGCAACAAGATTGTTGGGGGAGGGGTGGGGAAAGCAAGGACAAGCAACGTGGACATCAATGGCTGTGACTGGTGGGCTTTACACAATTTACGGTCTTTCAATAGTTGAAAGAGAGTGGCAAATTTTCTTGAACTTTACCTTGACTCGTTCAAAGGGCGCACAGCCCACCTCTTGTCTTCTCTTTTGTTTTGTATTCAACATTTGTACGAGAAGCATTTATTCTTCAATATCAATCAGCTCTAACTACAACCATATCCCCTCTGGCTCAGTTGCCATTGTTCACTTTTGTTTCTGCCAAAATCAGAATATAAAAACTCCACAGACAAGTTCATGTAATTTCGTGACTGGATCCCTCGCGTTCGTGGCGGTGAATTACACCCTGTAGATGATAGGTCCATTTAACAAGTTAGCCCACTGCTTTGTAACTTATTTAATCATTTTGAGGATGATCAGGATTTTTTGATTGCAGGCCTACTGTGCTTTAAATCAGCAGACAAACCTTGCTTACTAAGAGAACATGTCTGACTGCCTATTGTTTCTTATATACTTTTTGCAAATACAACGATGAAATATATCTCGTCTTTTAAGAGCAATGAACAAAATTAAGGCATAAAAAAGGAAATCCTTAGAATCAACAGCGTGGTAGACTGGAAGATAGTCCCACAGCACAGATGACTAGTTTACTGGAGGGTGATCCGGACGCGGACACACTCACAGAGCGACTCCGCGCTCCGCGCAAATTACCTCAATGCAGAACCATAACAGGAAAGAGACGGCGACAAAGCAACGCAGAATCAGCCTTGGCCTGACTCCCTAGTCATACTCATCATCTACAGACATACTGACAAAAAAATATATAGAGAAAATAATGAATAAAAGTCCAATGTAAGCACTGGGCAGGAAAGCAAATATTGCAAAATGCATTTTCTCCCCTTTGAGTGATTGTGACCACTACTAATGTTATGTACAAAGGTGACTGTGAAAACACTTGGACAACTGGATTGAATCTAAATGTCAACCAAATACAGTTCCAATAAGCTGTATCTAACACACAAATGGGTTTCTACTAAGTTACTAGTGTTCGGCTTAACAATTTAGGAAACACTGGTATTGCAGCAACTACAGATAAGTGTAAGAGTGTAAAAGAAGGTGACGTTAAAGGCAATTAAATTAATATGAAAAGCTAGATCTATGCAATTGGTGCCAAGTCCACTTACCGCATCTTTGTCGTCGGGCCCGCTCTCCGGTTGATCCGAATTGCACAACTTTCTTTTGTTTTTATTTTCAGTCCTCTTCATTGTGTAAGTAGAAGTCGCGTTCAATGAAGAGCTCAGTCAGATTAATTCATTGAAACCAGGACTTTCCCTCTCTTATTAGTTTGGTGGGTTAGCCTTTTCTCTAGCCAACAAATTGATTATCGTTACAGTCTGAAGAAATTCATAGTATTTCTGGAACACTCCATCGTGAACGTTGGAAGAGACAAGATGATGTCTTTTCTGCCGCAAAGAAAAAGGCCAGACACGGTGTTTGTGTTGATTTTTGGCGAACACAAAGCGCAAGCTAACTTACGTTATCAACTTCAGTAGCACTGCCTTGTTGTTGGTTAAGCTTGAAACTACCTATGGAAACTACATGATGAGGCTTGTCATTCGGTGCAGTCTTGATGCTAAGTCCATATTGGTTAGCACTTCACGCGAGAAGCTAGCACTACCCACACAAAAAGTTCCGATCGAGGTATGCGAAGGCATATAAGTGTTCAAAAACGGTGCCCTTTCACTGGAAACAAAGATGTTTGACACTGGCTTCACTTGATACGTGACGTCACCGAACTAATTTTCCTTGTAAAAGAGCTAATTACACAGTGACTACCCACCCTTTGAAACCGAACCAATACTTGCTGAGCTACTTTATACAATTCCCGGCTAAATGAGTAGGCTACCTATCTTGTTAAATTAGCTAAAAGTAAAGACAATATAAACGGAACTCACTCGTTCTATTCAATTAACGTTACCACAGTTTTCACCAGCACTGAGTTTAGCTCAAAGACTGTATGGTATAGCTCAACAGAGCTAGAGTGTGGTGTTATTCGGTATCCCATGAAAATGTTTCTTGACGACAAAACAATGTCTTCTTCCGTTCCGCAAGTGATTGTGCTGTGTTTCAGCAAGCCTTTTACGTTCAGCCGCGTTCTGCTCCTGAGACGCACAAACGTTGCTTGCAGTAACGTTAACTGTGCGCTATCACATGTCTAGTCTGTCAGGTAGGTGTAAAATGTGCGACACAACCTCTTCCCGCTATTTGACAAGCTTACACTTTTTTTTCATCCGTGAGGTTACCTATTCCTCCATTCTTGCA
Source organism: Limnothrissa miodon (assembly GCA_017657215.1). Classification (NCBI taxonomy): domain Eukaryota; kingdom Metazoa; phylum Chordata; class Actinopteri; order Clupeiformes; family Clupeidae; genus Limnothrissa; species Limnothrissa miodon. The sequence continues at coordinate 19,225 of JAGFZM010000907.1, forward strand.
ATACCGGCAAATCGCGATCAACTGCTGCAAATGCGTTGTGATGGTCTTCATTCACCTCGTTTCCTGAATCTCGTTTCAAATATGTCATTGAACGTTCACTAAATAACTGATCTGTAGTCAGACCAAGAGAAGTTCTGACCATAGGATATAAAGAAAAGACAGATCTCACTGACCTGGCATCAGTGTAGATATCGGCTATAAGGAAGCTGTTGGGCAGAGTGGCTTCAACGTTATTTTGCAGTTTGCTGCCACCTACTGTCAACTGACCTTTGTTGACCTGTTCTGCATTTTTCAAAAGGTAAGACATGTTGGTTTTACAAGACAGACGTTGGCATCAGCTATATTTGCTAAATCATCAGCTATATCAGCTAAATTCTTAAACACTTGTAGAAATTAATACTTTTATTTGCAAAGCTTGTAAGGTGTCATTGCGTTTACTGTGTGTTTCTATTCTATTTACCTCTTAGGTTTGTCAAGCAAACCTTGTAGGCCTACTTGGAAAACCACCCTGTAAGCCAAGGGGTCTATTCTGCACCACCCCCACACACCCCTCAAAGAACTTCTCATCCCACTCTCTCTGGTCCACCAAAATCCACCATTGACATTTTTATTTAGACATTCTTTTAAAAAAAAAAAAAAAAGACTTTTTGTTGCCACCTCTTTGATGCTTTTTATTATTATTCCCTATATTCCAAATTCTTTAATTATTCCCTATTAGTAGTTCTTTCTATATAAACTTCAGATAAAAAGAGCATTGAAATGAAATGTATTTTTATTATTTTATTATTATATCAGTTAAAAATTAACAGAGGAGCAGAAGCTAACCCAAGATTGTATGAATGGTTTATATATGCCCACACTGGTGGCTACAGGTGAGGACAGTCACCACTAAAATTAGTGTTTTTGAAAATGCCACAGCTGATCTGGGCGACCTTAGTGACACTGTAATGTTATATCCTACATTCGTTTTAGTGAGGGAGTGTGTGTGTGCCAGAAAAGACTTTTTACATCAGCAACACTTAACCACATGTAACCAAAAAAACTGAATCAATTACGCCAGGTCAGGGAGGAGACCTGGAGAGACCAATGGAGACAAGACACTCAGAAACGACCAAAGAGATCAGAGGATCTAGTTATAAATGTAGAAGAAATGTTTTTTTTATTTAACAACCCATCAGCACTGTGGGCAGGCATCACCAGCTGTAAGGAACCAATGATGAGGAAAACAATGGCCTTGGTGATGACCTAAATGCCTTCTACTGCAGGGGAAACACCTCCTTCAACCTACTGTCTACTCATCATATGAGAACAGGATGTCTGCTTCCTCCCTTCAGAGATGAAATGTTGGTGAAGCACTAGGCCCTGATGGTATAAATGTATGTCTTTGCACTCAGGTACCGATATGTCCAGGGTAATGCTCTATTGAATTCCAATATTCAATTCCATTGTTTTTTAATAGAACCTTGCACACCGGCACAGAATTCTGCCCCCACCACCTGTTAATTTTTTTTTTTTTTGTTGGAGCCATACCATACAAACTATTGGTTGCTTCACAGCCATATCTGCTACATACCTGCAATACGTCACTGGTGTGCAAAGGCAAAGAAAATTGCTTAATTCTATAGTGCGCTCCAATGCTGTCAGAACCAATTTGCAGGGGTCTTCACACTGTCTCAGGGCCTGTGTTGTCGCAGAACACTGATTGTTACCTCAGATTTTAAAAGCTCCACAATCATCCCAGTCCTCAAGAAATCCTCACTGGACTGAATTATTAGACCTATAGCCTTGACTTTAGTCACCATGAAGTCCTTTAAATGCTTGCTGCTGACCCACCTCAAAAATCTGACAGGTCACCTGCTGCCCTGTTGCCTCCTCACAGTATCTAACAGCCCAATGTCAAATGTAGACATATTCAAGTTTATGGGATACATCTATTCCCAAGACCTGAAATGGGAGACCAACAACAAAACCATCCTCGAGAACACTCAGCAGAGGATGCATTTGCTACGGCTACTGCAGAAGCACACAAGCCACAAGAGCTTTTGGCCGTCTTCTACCCTAGCGTCACTGAATCCATCCTCTGCGTATCCATCACAGTTTAGTTAGTAGCCGCTTGAAAACAGGAAAAACACATATTACAATACACATATGAAAAAAAAATATCGTTCCATATTTTTTTCAGGATCCTGGCAGCCTACAGACCAAGACTTGTGTCCAGCACCTTTCATACCCTGTAGCTGCATTAAAATCAGACATGAAATGACACTATGTATTAGATTAGGTGGTCATAGTTATATTCATTATATAGATTCATTAGACACAAAGATCATTTTTAGCTATTATTTATATTATTTGATGACTATGGTTTACAGCTAAAGAAAACCCCAAATTCAGTATCTCACAATATTAAAATTTCATGTGCAACCAATAAAAATCAAGAATTTTAATTTAAAAATGTCAACCTCCACTGCCACCTCTCACCAGATGACCAGAATGTTTCTAATGGCGTCCCTGGTGGGTACTTTTGGTAATGTAGGCAGGTTCTACAAACTTAAATAAATAAAATCAGCCTCCCCATAAAGCTGACACTAGAAGGAAAAATTAGTGCACTCTATTCTTTCCTATTAGACAATGAATTGACTTTAGTCTCGATTAAACTCAGTGGGTCAACACCAGCTGATGACATGGATCTCCAGGTCTTCACTGACTAAACTTCACACTGGACTTCAATCAACTTGGGTTTTCTGCCTCCAGCCTTTGGGACCTTTTAAAAGTAATGATTTCATTTCAAGCATCTGCCCTTAAGTAATCCTGATGGGTAAGATTTGGGAGTCACAAAGCTCAATGAGTGATTGGTGTTCGACTACTCAGGATCAGAGTTAATTATATTGGTCAAGTATACAAGGAATTTGAATGGGAGATTTTGGTTCAAAAATATAATCTGAATATATGTATCAAGATATCATTTAGTTGGAGAAATAAATACTGCATGTATAAATTAGAATATGCATGAATTAAGAAATAGATACAATGGCCTTTTTAATCTGAGCTTAATTTCTTGTCTAATTGTTTGAAGGCTATTCTGTTTTATTACAGTCATTAAGAATTATGTATTTTGCATATTAAAGTTACAAAAACAATCTTGATATATATTGTACAGTATATAGTATACCATGCCTGTAGCCTATGGTGGTTTTATGGCTATTTTTCCCCATATTTACTCAAAGTATTTGTGTCTGAACTACAATAAGCAACTAAAGAATGCCTAGACCACAGAAACTATGACTGAATTAGCCTAAAATATAGTTTTCTATAAATTAAATCCAGTCTTTACTATTAAAGCTGTTCACAACTTTATGCAAAAAAATATGATTTTAAACCAAATGCATTTCCCTCTAATTCAGGTAATTTTATTTTTGTTGTTATAATTCCTATCATGCATGCCTATGATGTGGGCTTTACAAACGACTTCTTTTTATTTAGCATAAAAAATGTGCAAATGTCCAAATCCCATAATCATGATATTAAGCATTGTGTAATGAAACCCTTGTTGTCTTTATTTCATTTTCAATATAAATTCTAAATCCAACAAGATCATGCTACTTTTCTGTAAGGTACTTTTTTTCTGGGTACACTCCTTTGATTACGATTGTTGACAACAGGGAAAAGAAAGCAACAAATGTCAGCAGAGCTCTGAGAGCTTTAAACCAGCTAGGGTAGGTTGGAAGAAGAGCAAGATCATAATGCAGAGCAATACCTAGCCCAATTATCACCACCATAGCTGACTGTGTGAAATAATCCTTGCTAAAGAGCAGAGCTACCCATGCTATGAGAGAGGGAACAACACTGTTTGCCAAGTTCATCCAATCAGGTTTGGCTGGACTGCCCTCTGGAATGGCAAAGCCCCAACGCACGCCACCCAAGAAGGACACAATTGTGGCTCCGTATGCCACCTGCGCAAATGCAATCTCTGGCACGTAGAGCTCTGCAACACCCATGACAAGCGGTGCGGCCACAAACGGTATGAGACCGGACAGTCCGAGATACAAAGCAGGTTTGGGCGCATGTTTTAGGTCCTTCATATCATACCGCAGCAGGTCCAATTCTCGAGGAGGAGACTCATCAGGTTCCTTTTTCTTACACATCCATGCTGAAGTGTGGAAAGACTGAATCCGGGGGACAGCACCTATGTTCAGCCTGAGAAGTTCTGGTCTTCTGCATAGTAAATCGCTGCTAAGAACATTTTCTCTGATACATCGTGATCTATCTGGACATGCTGATAGTCTGGAAACAAGCTGCAATGGCTGAAAAAACACATGAAAGAATTTAATATACTATGCAATATGTTCAGGAGTGGATGCAGCTTATACAACATATTATTACATCACTGTCTTGGTAGAGGATGCCTTCTGTTTCTATCAATAAACAGATTTTTTAAAAGGATTTAAAGGACCTGCACACTTCAAGACTGCTGCAGTAGAGCAGTGCAACCAATTTGGGACGAACAATCAGTCCAATGCGACAAACTAATCACTTGTTACACCAGTAAAACTAGTTTTGACAGCGACTTAGCTTGTGATTTACTAACTAAATCATTTTTGTTCTTTCACGCTTTGACATCTTGCTCTGGTCTATCTTAAACATGACCCATGCAATTACATGTTCCGACTTCCGCAGAGCCTTATGACGTTACTTCATACAACATGGGCATCTCAAACTCTGAACCCTAGTGCATTGCTGTGCAACATTTGGAGTGCTGCTAATTTAAGGGAAGCACATGCAAATTGTCTGGAACTGTGCAAATAACTAGAAATATCTGTCGCTATAACTTGTAGTTGAATACCTTATTGGTGCCGGACAAAATGCATCTTCTCAGCACAGAAGGCAACATATTTTCCTAGGGTCAAACACAACAACAAGTAAGTACAACCAGGAACCTTCCTAGTCACAACACGATGAACGAAAACCGATTTTGCAAACAAAATACATCCTAGACTGATTTAGTTACGATAGGTCAACGTAAATCGTTTCACTTACTTAGGTACAATTATATTTTGAAACTTTCATGGTTTAAATAACAAGACTGTGTAGATCAAAAGCACAAGACAGTTCGAACGGAAGAAGGTCACCCATGCAATCTGACGGTGCACAGTAATTTTCTTCCGACTTCACATTCCTATGAGCGACATCGTTCCTATGATATGGCCCGTGATAAGCAAACTATATCCTTCGTATGGTCATGCAGAGGCGATATACGGTAATTAAATATCTCTCCTAATTCTGACCACATAGCCTTTGGCATCTCGGAGACATTCAAATGCTCACAATATAACAAAGACTAAGCCTTTGTGTATGATACCTAATTCTATGAATCATTAAGATCCCCAAATAGTCTATATCATTTCACAAGCACACACCTGTCATAATGTTTATTATGCCTTGCTTCTCTGTATGTCTAGGTTTTACAATGTGTGTGTGTGTGTGTGTGTGTGTGTGTGTGAGAGAGAGAGAGAGAGAGAGAGAGAGAGAGAGAGAGAGAGAGAGAGAGAGAGAGACTTTGTGATGATGTTTGCGGCATATCAACAGTGTTTGGGAGTATGAAATACATAAATGTCATAAAACAAATGAATTAGGGATCTTGAATTACTTTGTCATTAAATACAGTTATTCTAAACAAATATTCATTATTACAATTTCAGTATATTTAAATATCAATATACATAGCTACAAGCCGTCTCAGATGCAGTTACCAGAGGCGTGCAATGTCAGAAAGAGACTAGTGAAAGTGTTGCCAGAAATAAAAATCAATCAACAGCTTATTCTCTGATGTTCACGTTAAGACTTCACATAAACCAGATCTCACTATGTGGTGTTAAAGTCTGACACTGCTTTATGGATGTTATGGAATTTTAAAATGTTTTTTTCTTACATTAAGTAACTTATCAACTTGCCTGTCATTCTGAGCATGTGCTCTCATTAGAAATTTGTGCTTTGCATTTAAACCATATGTTTATCACAGAGCACAGAGAATTGGAAGGATCCATGTCAATTAAGAAAATTGTTATGGACTCTCTTTGTGATGGATTATCATCACCATGTGCATCTGACTGGCATACCAACCTGGGTGTGAGGGATCCCAAAGATGGGTATGTGAGGGCAACGTCAAGAAGGCAGGAGTGAAGGACTACTGATGGATATACCATCACCACGATTACTCTCTGATCTGTCTCTCTGAACCCCCATCCCCTCCTGTTTCTCTCCTCTCTATGTCCCTATTTTTTCCCTTAACCCTTTCATATCTGTCAGTGTTATTTTCTCTTTTGCCTTTCCCTTTAAAAAATGCACTGTGTTATTCAGGATAATTGACATTTATTATGCAGTAATTGAGTTTTCAGACTAAAATATTGCATTGTGCAGTAAAATGCAGTAGGCCTATTTGTGATTTCTGTAGTATTTTTCATTAATACAGCTTTTTTGTGTCCAAAATATTGCAACACTGTATACTGCAGTGATACTGTAAAAGAAACTGCAGTATACTGCAGTACAACACATGTGTGTGTGAGTGTGTGTGTGTGAGAGAGAGAGAGAGAGAGACAGAGAGAGAGAGAGAGAGAGAGAGAGAGAGAGAGAGAGAGAATTTTTCTATGTAATGAGATATAGGAGACTGAAGTGCCTGATTTCTGCACTGGGTGGCACCAAATCACAAAGGTTTGATTGATGCACTGTGCATGATCAAAGTCCTCCTATGAAAACGTCTCTGGCATGGTGCAGCAACTATACCATAGAAACACTCCAGGCCTTATATGGCCTTTAGAAAGACAGTGGGGCTCTGTACCCTCCAAATTAATCTTCTACCCAGTCAAATGTTTTAATTGACAACTGGCCTAAAGGGAAATCTGGTGCTTCAATCTATAGCCCTGTCGTTTGAGTTTGGTGCTGTATAAGAAATGTAGAACATTTGATGCAACATGGACCAAACAGCAGACCAAGAACTAAAGGTAACTGAATAGAGCCCAAAAAAAAATATCCAAAAAAATGAGTATTTATACCAATTTAGTTTGTGTTCTAGACCTACAGTAGACACTTTTTTTTCAGCTATGCTGTACAATGTACAAGGTAGCCTAACTTAAAAGATAAATTGAAAAATACTTCTATTTTGCTACAGGCCCAGTGGCTGCCTACAGTCTACAATGCAAACATAATAATAACATAATAATAAATAACCTCATCCCCACACGCAATTATCAAGACAACAACAACATAAAAAAAGAAACAGACCTGACCTGCAGTTGTTTTTTATGGTCCTTTTCCAATTTTACAACACATAAACAGTTAATAAATCCACTTTGCCTTTTTTCTTAGAGGCATACACTGAATGTATGAATATAACTATTAGAACAAATTAATAGAATCAATGTCTTCAAAGAGATTTAAACTAAACCTTATGTCAACATTCAGCTTTATTGGCTATAAAGCTCTTGTGCCCCAGGGTCAAATACTGGACAATTACATCTAAGCCTACATGCTCCTACTTGGACAAGTTATCACAAAATGCTCCAACTTGGACAATTTATCACAGAACTCAATCTGATTACATCCGACTTTGCATTGTCACCTTTGCCACTGATGCCCTTGAATATCAGTGTATGGACAGAATTAACATTCAGAATTCATACAATTTCGTCCATATTAACAGACAAAAATACATTTTGGGGAAAAAGAGAAACAAGTCGGGATTGTCTCTTTCTTTGAAACAAAAGCAAAAGAGGCTGTTAACAATCTTGGGGACATCACTGGCAGTGATCTAAATTTCCAGTCACAAGAAGGCCAAGACATAAGTTAACATAAGAAACATTTCCCAAGAGGTCTGTTGTCAAAATATAAATTTGTCAGTAAATTAGCCAATACAGATTTGTAAAATAAAACAAAAAAAAAATGCAAGATTAAGACTGACAAGGTTAGGTCAGGCATTCTCAGCAGAGCCTTCGTGGTTGGCTAAACTGTGATTTTAGGTTTGTCTTACAATTGAGATCTTTCATGTCACTGTAAAACATCTGCAGCTAGAACTCTGAGCCTTTCAATTAAACTTGCATTCCAATTGGTGCAGACTGTGAGGTATGGATACTGTTCTCTTAAAGCCAATTTTGTTTTTAGGGTAGGCCTTTGTAACATTACAGTACAATGAATGTGGAGGTTAAAGATTTTCACCACAACCAGATTCTGTGAGAGAATTCGAGACTACTTTGAGAACCATGATGCAGGGGAATGTTATGACGCGTCCATAGCGCTCTGCGATCGATTAGCACGTCTGGGAGAAGTAGACAGGAACAGGGCAGATTGACTGGAAAGTCGGAAAGAGTGCGATCTCTAAAACCAAACAATTAAAATCATTTAAACACGACATTTCGAAAACGTTGAATGCAATCTGACCACAACTGTGTTTTGTTCATGTATACATATCGGATTATTGATTTTTCAGGAAGGGACAACTGGTCATAGGAGGTATGTTTGCATCGAAATATTTATCCCTCTCCGCCAGTATGGCTCTGGTGCTGCTAGGGAGCCATCTTGCAACAGTTTATTTTGCTCAAGCTGGGTCTTAAGCCATCTGTCCAGTCAAGTATATCTGTGATCACTTATTTGGTTGGTCGATTTATCACCATCTTTTCTAATTTGTTCAGTATTGCGGCGTGCATTTGCGTTAAAACATCCCTAAAATACAGATTTAACTATTTAACTTAACACCATAATAACGAGGTGGTAAACTATGGTAGCAAGATAGCTGTATGCTAGCTAAGTCTCGCGAACGGCCTGCTAGTAGTCTTAGCATAGCAGGCTACGTCGTGCTGTTGGCTTACAGGCTAACTTCAAGTTCTCTCCTGCATTGGTAAGCAAACATAGGTCGTTAAACTGTAATTAATGGACGTCATTTGGTTAAGGTGGTTGGATGACAGTTTTTGTAATACAGTTATGCAAGCAACACTGAACACATTTGTTTCGACCGAGCAAGGACGTTGCTTGACAAGCCTGCTAGTTAAGATTGCTAGCAACAACACTATTTTGGCCATTGGTAGGACGTCATATGTCCACAGCGTAAGCTAGTTTAGAGCGGTCTTTTCTCTTCCTCTATCAAACTTTCATAATAGCTGCACCTCTCCTTCGTATTTTGAGGCAATCCTTCTGTCATGGCCTTTTATCGTAATCTGTATTCTTATTCTCTTAATATCTAAAAGCAAACAGAATAGTTTGGTTTGTGAGAGTGTCTCATTGCGCTACCTAGCTTAACGTAAGACAAACTTAGCTCTGTGGCTAGTAAAGTTGCTGCACTTTTACTGTCCACATTTCGGCACTGGCTAACGAAGCGTTTAGCATACTGTTGACGGGTTCAGATCCTTTTACACATTCTGTAGTTATTGGCCTACTGTTAAGACGGACAGACATACATTTTTTGTAGGCAGGTAAATTGTATGAACTCTGAAGTTTTAACTGTGGGCACGTTCTGAACAGTTAAGAATATTGATTTAACTTGGGTTGGTTTTTAGGACCTTATCGCAGGTGAAGCTGAAACTGATTAGGTGTGTAGATGAATAACTGTGACAACATTGACAGCTAGTAGGTTTGGATCAACGTCTCAACAGTACTAGGGGTGGACTTAACAGTACCAGGAGGACTGTATGATTTGTTTATAAACATTGGAAATAACTACTCTAGTATCTATGATTGTAAAAAAAAAAACCTTAAACACTATTTCTGCAATGCATAACCACCACTGTTTTATTTTTTGCAGAGTTGATCTGCAAAATAGAAAGAGGAGCGGGATCTTGAACCTTAGGATTCCATCATCCAAGTTTACTGATCTGACACTGTCTACAGCAAGTTATCAAATGCTTGGACAGCTTGGTGGTGCGGATTTCATTTGCACTTTCCAAAGGGAAGTTAATCTGTGACCCAAAGATTGATTGCAGTTCTCGGCACTATTTTGTAGTTGTTTGCCACTGTTGTAGCAAATTATTTACTTGACAAAGCATGAATTGAATTAATGAATAAGGATATTTATCTTATTTGGAGACCCAAACATAACATTGGTCTAACAGAAGAAATTTCATGACCGCAAACGCCATGTTTTCATGAAGATATGTCAGAATCATTCATGCTGCAGGGCTCCAGATTATCCAGTTTCTGTGTATGATCCAAAGTACAAACACAATGTTAGTCAAATTATAGACACCCCCTGCCTTGCTCTTGTGATGTGACACACCGGCCACCCTGTTTTGCCCCCGCGTGACTCCCTGGCTGTTTTGATGAGGTGAACTCAGGCCTTCCACCACTCTGCAACAGCTCGCTGTGGTACATCCACCTCCACCCCCTGGTTTTCTGTGCTTGTGCATGTCCATTTACTACAATGACCTCGTGACGAGGAGGATCCCAAGGTGTCAGAGCAGGCACATTGTGCTGCTTCCCGAACTTTCAAAGCGAAAACGAAAGAACAACAGACTCTCAGAACAAGAGACTCTCACTGACCCGGTGAGGATCCCCATTTTGAAGACGTTGGAGACTGCCAAAGTCTCTCTAATCCACCCCGACACCAAGACCCCTCTGTGTCTGCATGCACTCTCTCGTCAGCCTTTGTTTTGCTGTAAGGCCAACCTGGAGGATCACCAAACTACAACTGCATATCACTCTCTCTTCCATTACCACCTCCTATCCTCTCCTGCTGGTCTTACCAAGCCAAGATCCTAGCGTCTCTGCTCTGAGCCTGAGTCGCTGTGGCCCGCTGCTGTCTCAAACGTAGCCCAAACCTACACACACTAAGCGCCATCACCTTCCACACCACCCTGGGCACTGGAATCCCCCTGAGGCAAGGAGCTGCTGCTGTCGTGGGCAGATAGGTCGCTCATCTCCAGGACAAGCCTTCACGAGCTGAGCAGCACGGATTGCTGCAGAGGCAGGGCCTGGTGCGCACAGACACAGAGAGCGTGAGACCTGAGGACGGCCACTGGAGTTCAGAGCCTAAGACTCTGGGGTAAGGAGCTGTGCTTTTTAATGCTACTGCTTATTGATTTATTGATGGCTTTGTCAGTCTTCAGTTAGTTTTGTAATGTCACATTTTGTTGTAGAATGTGGTATTGTTATTATTGTTATTATTGTTAAACATAAGTTATTGTAACTATCAACAATTTTCCATTTGAATCAATCTTCAATAAACAAACACACGAAAGCACAAAATCAATCACAAAAAAGGGAAAAATAAGTCACAGCCTTGCAGGTGGAATAGCAGCTGGGACGCACACACATCCCATTTCATTCCATTTCATTCCATTAAACTACATTACATCACATTATTAATCCATCTGTTGAAGAATGTTGCATACAGCTGTACATTCCAGTGGAGAAAATGTCCAAATGACGTTGTAGCATAACACAGAATGCTGAGTGTCGAACCGTGGTGATGGTTCTCACAACTTTTGTTTGTTTGTGGTGATCAGATCCTGGCCATGAGGTTTGATGCCTCGCTCCACTGAAGGGAGACACTGGACCTAAATGGCGCAGCATGACTTTGTTCCTGCCTGGCTTAACTTCTCCACACCTCAGCCTGCCAAGGTGAGAGACCTGGGCCAGACACCCAGTGTGCTAGGCCTACCGTGCACTCACACCTGGAGATACTAAAGCGCTAAAATCACTTTGGTCACACATAAACATCCTTGAAAAAAAGATGTGTTCACTGTTCCATTGACATCTGATTTATAGGCGAAATGTGTAAAGTTAGTTAGGTTTTTATTTATTTATTTATTTATTATTTATTATTTATTTTAAATTTTTAAACATTCGTTTAAGTTTCTGTAAGCTTGTTCCTTTAGGCCGATGCTTTCACTGGCCCTGTCTTGTCCATAGAAAGTGAATTACAGTTTTAGTCACTTCTGGTGTAAACGCGCAGTCAGTATTACATTTAGCCTAAGATGAAGTGTATGGTTCTCATGAAAAAAAGATGGCATAATAAAATAGCAATTTTCCTCCCATTTAATGTAGCAGAGTTCAGTTGTAAAATAAAATATCTTAATATAAAAGAAAAAAAAAATTCAAAATGTAAGAATCAGGAAACTGGCTGCCATCAAGTTGTCTTTATATATAGACTTTTATTTTTTTGTTGGAATGTTGTTAAATGTTATTGACGTTGGGAGGTTGCGTGCTTGAGTGTTTGTGTGTGTGTGCACGTGTGTCTGTCTTTCTGTCTTGGACAGATCTGGCCCATTTGTGTGTGTGTGCTGGGGCCTGATGTGTGTTTCTACGTGTGTGTGTGTGGGGGGGAGGGGGGGGGGGGG